>JAPQRN010000022.1:11137351-11169051 GCA_037367275.1 Coranthus polyacanthus
ACGCAGAGTTCAAACTCAAGGCTATCAGTCACGCAGTAGAACATGGGAATAGAGCAGTAGCGAGAGAATTCAACATGAATGAATCAATGGTACGGAAGTTTCTATTCTATGCGCCTTATATATGAAAACAGTTTTAAAATAGGCCATTCATTGAAGGTGCGCCTCATAATCCGATGCGCCTTATAGTGCGGAAAATACGGTATTACAATTATGCAAAATAACTGCGGTTAGCTCAACTAACAGCGAGCTACACTAATTATTTCCGATCTTGTGTAATGTGCACAACTTTATTAGGTGTCCAACCACGACTGAGAGCACAAGTTCTACGCATTTGTAACCAGAACACTAATCCGATCTTGAAAAAAACAATCTTTATCAGTGTTTTTGGGCGCTGCGTTCGCTCGAATGACATTTCATGTTTATTTGCATAAAGAACTTTTCACTCTTGGTTCAAGTATGTTCATTAACTAAATCTAACACGCCTAATGGGCCATTTTATGCATGCAGCTATGGCGTACGGGCCAGGGACACTTGCTCTCTTTCTTGTGCAGACATTGTCCCTCATGAACCTGCGAGCATGCTCCTCAACCCCATGTGACTCTGTGAAGGAAATCTATTATTTTTTCAATCCTGAGGGAAGGAGAAAGGTCTCCGGCATCATTATTTTCCTTCAAAATGTAACTGACTTTACTGCACACCCTAATTTGCTTGCCGTAATTATAGGTCATGCTCCCCTTTTGTAATTTATAAAACCTTTTGTTCTTATCAATAATGAATGGGCTTTAGCAAATCATGGTGCTATAATATTTTGATATTATGAAAATGCTAATGCGTCAGAGACCTTAAGCCTTATCGGCCAGGTCCGATGCTCTATTAAACAGCCGGCAGAAGAAGTTGAACGCAAATTGCTTATGTTAATGCCCCAGTTGTACCCAGACAGCATGAGGAGTCTGCAATTAATTTCATCCAGGCGGTGGATGGACAGGCAAATTTATTTCCCTTCCACAGGATGGTGGCTCCCCCTCCTTTCTCACAGGTCTCCATGCATAGAATTGGAAAGGCAGTGAGAACAAGAGATAGAGGGTAAAAGGGAAAGTGAGAGGGGAGCGGTAACTTAGGAGCAATCTGTGACCTAATTGAACAGCAGCAAAAAGGGAGGGCAGCGTCAGGGAAACAAGAGGCGAAATCTTCATTCATTCCGCTGACAAGTGTTTTCACAACTTAAACCTGTTTTATTAATTATGTTTGACATTTCCCTAATTACTTTCATTTACATCACATCAGCTCCTAGCAGATGATTAGACTGCATATCAATTCAGTGTAGTGTTAAGGCACAGCGCGAGAGGAGTGGACAGAGTTTTAAAGTGTTATTTTAATACAAGGAGTCTGATACAAAAGGCTTTCGCATACTTACAGACAATGTCCTCTATTTTCCTGCCAACACACTGGGGAGTTACATGTAAATAAAGAAGAACATGGTATACACTGTAGTTCCAGTATGTTAGACGTTTGAATAGAGAAATGAGCACTACCACTCTGCAGAGAGCCCATGCTGGAAACAGCCATCTCTTCTGAGAGCAGTAAACTTTGATGTCTTGTAGAGCACGGCCTATAAACACTTGATTAATTGACACCACTGTTTCCAGTTATATGAGCCCCAACCTTCCAAATGCCACACAATGATGGAAACGCACACAAAGCATGTTATTTTTATCCTGCCTCGAGATAAAAAAGCATCTTCTCGGAGGAATATGCTAAGGCAGACAGCTTAGGTAGAAGTAACTCTGGCCTCGCTGCTCATCTTGTTAAAAACCCTCATTGGGGCTCTCGCTGGAGCCGTCAGCTGGAGACCCCACACCCTCTTCTCACTGTCCTTTTGTTTGTAATCGCACGCTCTCTGGGCAATTCTCACAGTGTTGACAGCATTTTTAAAGAGCTCTCCACAAAAGACAGGCTGCGGGACGCTGACTACTAACCGTGACACTTCCGAGCGAGCGTCGAGCTCACACATATCATTACCTGTACTAAGACTATTTCAGTAACACGAGGCACTAACAAGTGTTCCGTCATAAGTAGTAAATGTACAGTAAGCTGAGCAAAAAAGTGCAATTTGGATGACACTGTAGTTCTCTTAATTGCCATTCTTAAGATTCATCAGTGCGTTTCCAATCCTCAGTCTTTCTGCTTAAAGGAATGCAGGGTGTGATTATCTGTTTAATTCAAATAACAGTGATTCTTGTATTTTTAAATACATAATGGAAATAGATGAGGATGACTCATAAAAATTTATACCTCAATTCTCCATTTTAATTTATAGCCCACCCTCCAGGCACATATTATTCAAACATTAATATAAAAAAGAACTATACATCAAACGGTGTCAGGTTTCACTTTTACTTCCATTCATAGTCATGCATATTATATGTAGACTAGGCTTGACTGCTGCCCGTCTTATAACAATTATACATTAAGTAACGAGCAGGTTGATGGATTGATAGATAATGTCCATATTCTGCACTCAATTTTTAATGACCTTTTCAACACCCTTACTTTTCACTTATATGTTTAGATAATACACTTTATGCAAATTGTAGAATTCTATAAATTTTAGATTTGTCTCTATTCATCTTATCCTGTGTCTGAGAGATGTTCATTGTGAAATGTGATTAAAACGAAATTTTCTTTGCATGTGTTCAAGCTGTGTGTATTAGTTCCAACTTTACCCGCGTGCAAAAATCAAAAGGTAGTGGTAAAAACAAACGCCCAGTCGTTTGTCAAAATAACTAATGTCAAGTCAGTCAAGTCAGTGCAATGCTTCCTTATCAACATGATTGATATCAATACTGCCGAGATCAAACTCTGCTCGGGGATAAATAGAGCATCTAGTGGATGCGGGCTGAAGGTACTGTATAACGCTGATGTGTAATCTTGTTACAGTAAGAATCATTAACAATCCACTCATGTGATGTGATACTAACAAACTGTTTGCCTTATCAACAGGGGGCTAGGTAAACACCCAAATGGCACTGTTTTTTTCTCATTTATGTCCTCACCACTTTCAGTCCCTTATGTTTGGTAATCGGCGTTGGTAAGTCAGAAGACATCAGCTTGACTCTATTAATTACCACCTGATCCTTTCTTCCTGGATAATTAGGTACCCATTAGTTCTAATCAAGTAGTTACTTAATTATTGCAGTAATTAGTCTAATGGTCTAGCAAATTGAAGCTTTATCACTTTCGGATACTTAATGTTCTTGGCAGAGTACATCACAAGTGTCAAGGCTTGAGCTTCAGCAATCAAGCAGCGGAAAAGAAAGTTTATGCCGTGGCGTAAATGATATGGGTCTATTCGTGTTTTAATATGCATTTTACAAATGTTACACGTTTTTACAGTGTCAAGGTAAATGTTGTGACCCGGGACGCCGAACTTCCAACGTCAAATGACAAAAAACACAGTGTATAGAAATGACTCCATGACAATTATTGCAGTATTTTAAATCATGATTATTATCATCATCGTGATATATATTTTTCTTTTGGGTTCGTTTTGTTTGCACAGTAATCTAATACACTTACAATATTTCCGTGCTTACTTAATTTCATGCATATTTTGCTGTTAGTGAGTGTTCTACCTCTAGATTTCTGAAATGTTCCACTGTTTGGCAAGTGTTTGCCGTGAAGAATAGTTTAAAACCACAAATAACCTTCTGGCTTCTTCAACCACGACTCACCCTTTAAACTTGAACGGATGAATGATTTGACATTTATCGTGATAATTATCGCTATCGATTCATGAGAACATTTTTATTGTGATAACATTTTTGACCATATCGTCTAGCTCTACAGGCAAGCGAGACTAAATTATGTTTGCTGTCAGGTCCTTGTGATAAATTCACATTAATCTGCTTATACAGTAAGAGAGAGCAAGGTAAGCAACAAGATGAGCACCTCCTCCACCTGACTTAGTTTTTTTTTTCTCCTCAAGAATGTATGGCATTTAATTCATTCATTTTTCTTTCAGAGTTGTTTCAATGACCTATCAGACAGCGGAGGCATCAGACGCCAAATGTATGCATATGGGTGAGTGAAAGCAACGCTCCAACATTAGGACTCACTCGGGCCACAGAGGGAAAGTGAATAGGTTGTCTTCAAACTGCAATAAATTGGGCCTGCCTTGTCTGTCATCACCTTCCAATTAGCTGCAGTTTATTGAGTCTGTCTGTGATGGAGGACGCTGGCAGGTGAGGAGAGGTGTCTGAACCCAAAATTAGACAGGGCTCACTTGTGACACACCAACTAATGACCACACAGGAAAAAAAAAAAAAAAAAACAAGCAAGAAAAACAAGCAAGAAAAACAAGCGTGCAACCTGTAAAAGCGCACTGCATGAAACGATGGCTCATTCTCAGTGACAGTTTATTTATGGCTTATGGCTGGACAATAGGGCTAAAATACAACATCTCAATCTTAGTCTTGATGTAAAAGAAACCTCACCAACATTTATATAATGGAGATCTTATATGATATAATCGCATTACGCCCACTGACTGTTGACATCTTAAGCAATTCTTAGTGCCCTTACACTAAAATTGTTTGGTTTTTTTTGCTTTTTATACGGTATCCAGTGAGAGCAGTTGCCATGGTCAAAACTTTCTTTCAAAAGACTCCTTTACTATACAATGCATGCACTCAATATTTTAAACATACATAAACTAGTCTTCTTTACTTGACCTATTTGTCACAAAATGCAGAATGCCCCACAAGATGCCTTCACAGGAAAAAGTAAAAGGCAAAACTCTGGAGCGCTCCTTGCCATATGACAGGAGTGTGTGAAAACTGACACACAAGAGTTTTCAAATTGGGGCCCGGGGAGCCGAAGCATAAAATAACTTCAATCTCAGCAGCTCTCCAAGGAATAGAGCAGAAGTGCGACCAACAACAACACAACAACAGAGAGGCAGGAAGGGGTGAAGGTAGGAGTTATTAGAGGATAAAACATGCCTCTCCATCTCACTCCCTCTCTCTCAGGAACCCCAAGGATGATCAATGGATTTAGTCAGAGGGATATTCAAGCAGAAAATTGCTGCCTTTTTGCTTTTCTTTGAAGTATTTCCAGAATACATACCGAACCCCTTGTCCACCAAGGTTGAAAATAACAGCACAAGTGCAGTCTCTACCAGTAATCCTGGAAAAAGGAGAAGAAGGTGGGGGAGGGTGTTGGTGCGGGCACCGAATGTTAAAGGACGCAGGGAGGGCCTAGATTGAAACTTTGCAGGTATAAAATTGAAGGCAGCCAGCTGAACAGACATAGACAAACTGTGGCTATTTTTCAAAAGGGAACATCAATGACCAACCCAAAAACTTAAAAATAAAACATGTAGGTACTATCTAGATCTGTTTACTTTAAAGAGCCGCTTAACTTTGATATAAAACTGCGTCTTATACCACTAAATAAAATTCTGTGTGCCATACAAAATGTGGAGAAAGAAGTCGTGAGAAAAAATGCTAAAACTAAACATGGTTACTGTTCGATACTTAGGAAACAATTGTACCAGTAAGAGGCCATAGTCTAGTAGTGGACAGGGAGGACCTTCCCGGCCCTTGGGGCCCCGGGGGGGGTCACCAGTGGCACTGTGCAGATGACAGCAGAGGCATGTGGCACACTCGTGGCATTATGGATAGGACACAACAATGGGGGAGCAGACTCCTCAGCTCCCTGCTGTGTGGTGTGATGGCCTCATCTGTTTTCCCATCGCTACTCTAATACATCTGCAGCCTATTCCCTCCTAATTAAGATTCCACTGTTCTATTTGTCATCGGATGGAAAGGATATCACAGAGGGTAGTTTAGCCACAGTTTTTGGATTAATTGCTGGGAAAATCACCACACGCAAGAATGCTCTGTGAGTCTGAGCAAGAGTACCAGTGGCAAATAGTCTGCTTTTTTTCCATTTTTACAGATAAGCCTCCATGGGGAAGAGAATGCGTGAACTATTTGTCACAGGCAGTTCCTCACTTATATTATTAATGCTTAATAGTGTGTAGTCATTGTTTAAAAGCAGCGTGGTTCAAATTTTAGATTGCATTTGTCCAGAGCTGGAAAAGAACCAGACATGTTGTTTTATATCCTGTGGGCTACAGATTTTCAAATATAATCCATATACAGCATATGTATTTTGAAACAATATACTCTGTGGGAGTGAACACTGCTCTGCTCTCTATGGTCTGACAGATCAGAGCTTCTGTTAGACAGTTATTACACATTTTTGTCTGGTACAATTTGTAAAAAAAAAAAAAAAAAAAAAAAAGACAATAAATTTACAAGAACCTTAAATTGAATCAGATGTATCCACTGTCCTTGCATCATAAACAGTTCTCTCGGTTACTAACACCCTACAATTACTAACAGACTTGCAACCTTGACCTCTGACCTTTGGCCACCAAAATCTTTCCACTTCATCTTTGAGCCCAAGTGAATGTTTGCGCCAAATTCAGTGAAAATGAGATATTACGCTCACTGTCCATTTCGGCCACAATGTGACGACTGAATCAGCAGCCTCTCACTGATATCAAGAGAGTCACTAATGGCTGACATACAGTCATCACAATGTTGTGCACCAGTTAAAGCTAAATTCAGGTTAACGATCAGAACAAAAAGAATATGAACACAGACTGTTTTAAATTCATGTGCAGAGGCAAACATCTGATTTGTCAATTGTCTGACATTCTGTGTCAGTTGATGCACCTCTGATTGTACTGTTTTACAAAACTAGACCTGCATTTCTATGGTCTTCATTATTTTATTTGCGTTTTGTAAATGCTCATGTAAGCTGCCCAGTGTCAGACAAGGCTTCATGACAAATAGAGTGAAGGACTTGATCAACGTTAGGGACAAATAAAGACAAGTATCACGATAGCAGAGCAGCTAGTTTGTATATGCTAGAGCTGCAATTGAATTGACTATTAAAATTAATTGACAACTATTCTGATAGTCGAAAATTCTCTCATTCGAGCTTCTTAAATGTGAATATTTTCTGGTAAACTAAACATCTTTGTGTTATGGACCAAACAAGACATTTGAGGACGTCATCTTGGGTTTTGGGAAACACTCTTCACCATCTTCGGACATTTTATAGACCAAACAATTAATCAAGGAAATAATCAATTAATCAGCAATGAAAATAATCGTTAGTTGCAGCCCTTTTATATCCATCTGACAACCATCGGACACTGCTAAAGGGTTCGTTAAATATACGAAGTGATGTGAGGTTGTTGTCATTCTTTGGTCAACACATGTGTACAATATATTTGCACTTCTAAGAGACTGTTTTTGAAAGAACTGGTAAATTTCACATTTGTCCGGTAAAACAAAGTCCCTCTGCAAAAACCCTGACACAGATATAGTATGTAAACTGGTAGACCCTAACATACTGCATATGACTTGTATACAAAGGAAAATCCATCAATCAAAATAACAAGTTTCAGCAGTTATTTAACATATTTTTACATATATTTTGAACACGTTGCTAAGTTTAATTGTTCTTTTGAGGTGACATCCTCTCTGCATTTCTGTAAAATAACATCACTGAAGAGAAATTTTTTAAAAGCGTTTGCTCTCTCTTTGTGATTTTAACATGAAAAGTCTTAAGTCACATAGATCTAAGTAAACATATGGTGCTGCTATTTGTGTTCACAGACGCACAGTCTACATTGTACATAAGCCAAGAAACTACAGTGAAATACTAGAGGAAAAAAAAAAAAAATTCTCCATTTTCAGCATGGCTCCTATCATGTCAAGGGGGAAGGATTTCTTTTTATGGTTTAATTCAACAATAGCATTTGCGATTGGGGTTTTGGGCATCTCAAGGGCATTCCTGGTGAAATTACTGAGACTCTGCACCATTTATCACAGCCTGACATGTGTCATGTTCCAGATTCTGGTGCAGAGAGGTTACAGCTGAAGACAGCTCTCTCTTTGTTGAGCAGCCATCAAAGACAACATCTCGTATTTATCAAAAAAAGGAAACCTGACAAAAGGAGAGGAACTACAAAAGTGCTGTCATATGTTCTCGAATGCCCTCATATTCAGACATATTAATCTGATAATATATAAGAAATCCAAGTAGTCCAACTCCAGAATGGCACAAGTTCATTACAACGTGGTAAGACGTACGCTTCACTGTGCACTTTTAAGGACAAAAGATTATTTAACAGAATATATATACGAGTTTCCAAGGCCATAACGATTTAAGAAACAGGGCACAAAATCCTCAGTCTTTAATGCATTGCCAAAACACATGTATATCTTTGTCTCAGTAGTCTTATATAGAATTACTGCTGTGTTTTGTGACGTGACGGCTGCTACGCACCCCTCTGGTTACTTTAAAGACACTAATGCTGAGTGATAAAACACAATGGCTGCATCTCAAGTTTGGATTTGAATTCTGGCAAACCCCATTCACGTCTGAGTGTTGTTGTGTTAGGTAGGGATCACTTTCCAGTTACTGACTGACTCATGACTCTTTTCACATATTGCCATGTAAGTATTGTATTAAATGGACATGAAAATAGTCTGACCCTCTATTTAAATGCCTGCCATGAAAGAGGATTATACCCTCTGGTCTGCTATAACTGTACTAAATTTATAATCACTGATTATATAAAACAATAGCTATTTAACTGTCCTTTTTTTTAGGGCGACTTCCTAATTTGCAGCCATACAGCCTGTGGCAAATTATTCCATTATCATCTTTTTGGAGCTAACCGCAATTATTTTGCATAATCGTGATAATCGCCTCCATTCACCTTTATAAAAACAGCTTGATGAAACTAACAAAAATGTCATATTTCATCACTATACCAAGATTTGACTGGCACTGGCTGCTCGCTGACTTCTACTGGTACCAGTCATTCTCAGTCATTTTGTGCAATAGTTGGTTGCGAAGCCTAAGACGCAAAAAGAAATGCAATATTTATGAGTTCTTGTGTTCAATGCCAATGAATGGCTCTTCTTTTTAATTAAGGTAAACTGTACGTGTAGAAATAAAAAATGTTAGGCTTACACGATACCAATGACATAAAATGATCAGAAAAAGTTCGTCTTGCACATGTCTGGCGAAATTTGTCCAATCAATTCTAAACTATTTCTATGTTTTGTGAAAAAAAAAAAAAAAAAAAAAAATCAGTTTCATTTTGCTACACAAATGGTGTTATCTCCGAGAACATTTTACTAACACCATCAGCAACCCACAAATTAGCTCTCTTTAAAAGGCATGTAAAATGTCATTGTTTAAAGAGTGCATCAATAACTGCTGACATAGTTAAATGTAAAGTACCACACGAGAAGGAGGGTGTGTATAAAATTAATTAATTCTACTGGCACATTATTTATGACTTAATATGATATACTGGTGTGCTTTATAATAATACTGAATGTGCATATTTCTGGGGGAGACAGTGGAGTAATTATGCAGAATGCCTTTTACCATGAGTGTACAATATTAATTACAGGCACGGTTGTTTATCAATTGTGAAACACTGTTTAAAAGCTGTTTGGAAGATTGCCACGATGACCCAGGCTTGTCTCCTATCTTTTACTTTCAACTGCTTATAATGTGACACAAGACATCCCTTTTCAAAGCACTGATACGCAGGTTAATAGAGGAGGAAGTGATGAAGTAGATTTCATTCCATAACAGAATGAATCAGATTTCAATAGGAAGATTCAAACAAATGATAAAATTTACAGCATCGCAATAAATGAGATGAGCATGCTATAACGCGAATGTCAAGGTAGTATTATATTTACATCAAGGGCGTGTGACATGACTTGGCTGCTGCTGATAAGCGAACCCTCAGGTGAACAGGTGTACCTTTGTTCTTCCATTGTACCTTTCATACCAAAGATTACATATTTGTTTTTTGTTTTAATCGTCTGCCTCAGTTACCTCTTTAAACAGCCAGGTCAGGAAGCAATTTGGACCATGTGCCCCTGATGTGCCATCGCTGGCATTACTCGCCTAATCCTCTACATTATGTTGGATGAGAATCTGCGCTCTGATAGCCTAAAGCACCAAGGAGGATTTGATCCCAGGGCCTTCTGTCTCAGAGTGCCATGTAATTATCATCTGACATAAGTGACCAAGCACTGTGCACCGATAAGCACACTGGAAGAACTGCGTGTATTCATATGAGACCTGAGGTTTTTTTACAGCAGTTCGACACGAGGGTGGATTCTGTGTTTAAGACCTAGGGCTGAGGAAGACGAAGGGAAAGGACTATCAAGTTATCAAGAGAAAGAAAATGTAATGTAACATTTTGAATTTTTGTGGCAAAACGTTATGAATTCAAACAGATGACGTGGATGTTGTCTGTCCCTTCAGATGTGTGTTACATATTGTTTGTATGTCTGAATAAGCGACGCTAGCAGCTCTGTGAGTCTGAAAAACGGCTGTGCAACGTGACGGTATATATCACGCGATGATAGAATAACTTCTATTGTTTCATGTTATGGTCTATCGTTTATTTAATTGTGTTGCAAATCATACTCTTCACGGCAATATTTTTCATCCACGTGGCACGGACGTATGCGATATTTACATTGTGAGCGTTGTGCTGCTATAATTTAAACTTGAAAATGTTCCATGTTTACATCTGGTGATTTATTTACCAATATTTATGTTAGGCCTGTATTACTTTTTGTTCACTGCTACAATTCAAACAGTCCTACTGTTACACATTATCATGTTTGGTTTTGATATTTTGGACCATATTCATATTTTGCCTACTATTAGTAAAAAATATAATTCAAAATGTGACAAGAAATAGGCTTTTCCATGTGGTCATTTTATATGAATTATTTATTTGCTGAGTTTAAAGAATATGTGCTATTTCAGGATTTGAAATGACCTATAATGGGATTTGAGATTTTGGGCATTGTGCTTCTGAAGTCAGCATGCTAACATGCACACAATGACAATGCTAACATGCTGATGTTAACAAGGTTTAATGTTTCATTAGCTTGTGTTAGCGTACTAAAACCTGTGAATTGTCCAAGGACTGAACACAGCATAGCTCAGGCTGATAGGGCTATCTTTGTGTTTATGGCTATTTAGTCAGAAAACAAAGCATTGCACGTTGTGAAATTTTGCCATATGATGGCGCAAGATGTAAGTCAAAAGGTCAGCTAAGAGTTAAGAGTTAACCTGAGGGAAACACCAATGTCTCTGGTACGTTTTAAGGCATTCCATCTCATATTTTTTCACAAAAATCACTCACCTCAACCTCATAGTGGTGCCAAAAGAATCACCAAAGAATCGCCACAGTCACAAATAGAGATCACCTGGTGACCATGATGAATGTCGACAAAATTTTGTGCCAATCCAACCCATAGACTTTGAGCTTTTTTCACAGCATGAGTGAAAACTCTGACCTGCTTGTAAAGCTAGAAGAAAAGTCAGGGGCTCAGCAACGTCATTAGCATTTACTCTCTGAGCTTGCTAACCGTCAAGAAAATGTCACAGCAATCCACGCAAGAGTTTTTGAGTCAGAGGTCGGAATAAAATAAATGACTGGTGATAAGTGTTCAACATTAGGTTTGTTAGGAATGAGGAATTCTGAATACATTTTAAACGTACTGGCTAAATGCACAGGCTCTTTGTATATCTGAACATGACGACTGTAATGTTGTTTGTTGAGATTGTCGCATACAACTGAAATCCTTTTGCTAAATAAATTAAAAATTAAATCAAAATCGAGTGCCAGCAATTACATTTTATCTTCAGCTCAATTAGTTTTGCTAGAATTGGCATCTGTAATTTTAACTTAATTAAAGGAAAACATATTTTAAAAAATGACTACTTTTTTTTTTTTTTTTTTTCTTGTCTTCAAACAACTTTCAGGATTTTCACCCTTGGTTTTATGCTGTAGCTCAGTGGCTCCATGAAGGTTTCATTTATTACATGTCACTACTGCATGTACGTGTTGTGTTTCTGTTTGAGATGCCATGCTTGGAGAACATTACATGCTCAGCTTTGAGAAGTCAAGACACCAGGCTTACACTGTGCCATGTGTCTTCACTGCCCTCTACAGGTGATCTATGTTATGTCCTGGTGCCCCCCATCACTGTCTTTTGAACCACCTCTTTGCTGTGTAGTAAGTTGCACAACACAGCATGATCTTTAGGTATTAAACAAAACTCCTTGAGGTTGTGGAAATAAATCTTAACCTGGAAATAGGTAACATCAAACAATGCAACCTCATAAATTGCGCGTTTTCTCTGTTTTCTTTTAAAAACAGCGACGTTCATCCGCATCTTAGCGAACCTGCCAGTCGGACATTTGTGTTGTCTGTCACCTGCTGCACTTCTCAAAGACACTAAGATTATCAACAGCTTAGGTTACTGACCTAAGTGTCCAATGGCTTAACCAGCAGAGCAATTAACTCACACACAAATCCCAAACAGCCAGTTGTCTGCAGAAATCTATACAAACCTGCTTAAGACCCCGGGTTTGTCTCCATGTTTTGTCAGAATCGGTATAATCTTGTTTAGAAACTCACAAATTAGGAAATGAGTCGGGAAATGTGTCAAATATACGCATAACATAACAACGGACATGTGACCCTTCAGCCTGATCCCTCATAAAAAGTTTACCAACATTTTAGCATTTTCACCGTCAGTGTTTATGAGAGGGCATCGTAGTTATTAATGGATAACCCGGCAGAGAACTATGTGCGTAAATACACAACAGCTGGAAGCAGTCATTAAACTAATTCTAATAACATTCACATCTGATTATGCATTATTAGAGAATACAGCACAGTCCTGGATGGTATATTTGTACTGCGTGCGCTGTAACAAGACATTGTGAAACAATAAACCACATATGGTGTAGAAAACATTTTTCGTCTTCTTGAAATAAAGGGATCCATCAACCTCAATATCAAGTTTGTTTCTGACCTTAAATTTCTCATAACTGTCCTTCAAAATGTCACCTTTTGTTTAATGCCAACTTGAAATTAGTCAAGTCTGAAAACGGGAATGAAAGTAGGAGTTTAAAGCCTGAACAGACAAACGTCATTTTTTCCATATATTTTTTATCTGATTCTACTGTAAATGAACAAGATTGACAACGGGAAAGGGCAATGAAAGTTATATTCTTTTTTTTTGTCTCAATGTATGTAAAACGGTGTCTTTTACATTGTTCAACTTTTAACAGTACTAAGCACTATCTCCATAACCTCAGTGAAAACCACGTGTGTGATTTGTTCTAATCTAACTTTGAACTTACACCCATGTGTACCTCTTTAATCACATCACTAATTATAGCCAGAGGGGCTGTATCTGCCATGATATAGCTTCACAAAACACAGGCTTTTTAAGTTCTGTGGATAACGCATGTATTTTTCTCCTCAAATGCCCCCGTGTAACCTTACTTTATGCCTAGACAGGCTTTAACACTGTGTTGATTCGACTATCTCTCTCACACACACTCTGCCTGAACCTCTTGTCTCTTCTCTTCCTATGTCTCCAGTTTCTCTGTGTGGGGCAGCTGAGGTAAATGTGCCAAACTGCCCTATTTAGGTCACACTAACAACACAGCACAGTTCACTTGGGATTCAACTCAGCCAACTTTGACTCTCACGGCAATAGTGCAATTCAGGTCATGGCATCCTCTGTGTCACCAGATATAATAGGCTAACTGTATGACAAAATAATATATTATTTTTACTATATATATATATATACATATATATATATATATATATAAACACATCTAAGACACATTTATAAAAATGAGGCGATCATGTCTCGGAGCTCTCTTACAAATGCGTGAGGGCACCCGGGTCAACGGGGGTAAAAGCGACCTGGCTCTTTAAGATGTGGCAGAGGGAAGAGCTGATACTGTGCACAAGGACAGACAGAACAGCTGCTGTCACTTTTAATGGCGTCATAGATAGCTAAAGAAGCAGCACCGCTAGCTTTACTGTGATTGCAGGAGCGAGCCCGAGCCTCACTGCTTCGTTACGTTCTCAACCAAAAATGGGTGTCATCCATTGTCTGGGGTAGATTTGTTATTTCATACATTTTTAAAAAAAAATGTGTCTTGCAGTGAGTCAGATTTTGGACATAGTTACATCATTACTACATTACAGGGGAAACAGATTCCTCGAATTTAAAAAATGCTTCACATTCTGTAATTGCATTGGTATTTTTAACATGGCGAATCTGCAGTTGAAGCCACACATATGTCCAAAGATGCTTAATATGTCTTCGACAAAGAGAGATAAAAATGTTTATCTCCGTGAATGTCATATCTTCCTCCCATCACTGCAGTACATGACAAGTTATGCTGTGCTGTCCCACCACTCAGTCTTCAGCTTTCAAAACATACTTGCTTCCACATTGAGAGGGCAGCAGTGACAAGCTGGCAATGTGTGTGTGTGTGTGTGTGTGTGTGTTTAAGGCATGGGGGCTTCAACCGCCAAAGCAGAAGAAGCTGCACTAATCTGGCGTGATCTGTGACTCCCCCCTATCATCTCATTGGGTGTGAGGTCTTGGGTGTGGTTATTAAGGACACTGATCTTAAATGGCCCTTCTGCTTGCTCACTGATTATTACTTGGTGGGCAGCTGTGGAAGGGATCACTGAGCTGTTAGACTTTATTCAAGTGATGCAAGTGTAAGTAATGCATACACAACATGGCATGTAAAAGAAAACATCTTATACTAGGTCTCGAGTATCGTTTTTAATATTAGTACTGACCTTGGCTTTGATACCAGTTCCTAAATAACGCTTTTTTTTTCCGATACCAGATTTATACACATTATACACAGTTACTCATCTGCATTTTTATACGTTCAAAGCAGCTTCACAACGTAAAAAATGTAAACCTGTTTACCACAGTGTGGTTTAACTTAAGGCGTCTGTTGCAGCTCTTTAATTTTATCTTTCAGCACCCTGGATATTATCTATAATAGGAAGTTTGATACCCAGCCCTTTCTAATACACTTTACAAATCATGTTTCATATACTGTATGTCTACCTGAAAGTCATAATTAATCTGTGCATACAGTATGCTATATTTAATAAAACTATACTTCTAATCTGACATTCTTGTCAAGTGTAAATCATACCTTCAAAATGAATAGAAGATGAGTGTTTTGCACATTTTCTTATGAATTTCAAGATGAAATGTATCGTAGTGTTAAGGTTTCAAATTGCCTAAGTGCCACACCAGCCAAACAAAACATCTGGTAATCCTAAAGTAAGAGTCTGTTTAGTTGGTTGGGGTAGAGTTAAGTTCACTGATTCAGATTTAGTGGAAGTGAGGAAGAGGGAGTCGGTTCAGAGTACACTAACAAGTTACTTAGTTGACGCTGGAGGGAAGCAGACATACTTGTTCAAGCTCTGGGAGAAAAAAAAAAGAAAAGCAAGAGCTGAGTGTCAGGACCTGTTAGAGGTTGAGAAGTACTATCCGCAGTTTACACCCATGTCCAGGGGTGCCTCAAGACCTACCCCCAGCCTACCCTTCCAACAACCTCTGCCCTATCCAGTTTAGCTGTCTCTGGGGTTAATTCCATATCCTGGAGCTGAAACAACAGGATCACAGCCACAGCACTAATACTCAATAGACACTGACCTACTTTGTTGGATTATACAGGGGAAAAAAACAGATCTGCTGCCCTAATGCCAGCAATGAAAACGATCTAATGGTCCTAACTGCTCTGTTTAATCTGAAAGCATGCTCATGTTATTAATTTCTCATTATGGGAATGCAGTTCTGCTGATGGGATTAAATGCCTGCTCTGGCTCTCTTTCGTTTCGCTGACCTCCCCACAGAAAGACAAAGGCTAAAAACCATCTGGCTTCATGTCTCTTGTTTATTTGTTTACTTTCTCTGACGTGTTTGTTTATGTCTGCAAGTGGGTTACTCATCCATGTCAAAACCTTACAACATTTAAAATTCCACACTGCAGATTTCCTTTGCGATTACGCTTTAAGAACACGACACAAAAAAAAAACAAACAAAAAAAACAAAGAAAATGTCTAATCTGTGTTTCTGTATTTTCTATAATGCACTCGCACGTAATATTCCTCGGTTGTAAATTCATGCAAAAACATCTGCATAAAACATTGCATTGTTTGAGGCCTGTATAAATGACTTTACATGTTATTTTCTTTCAAAGCAAATTACTGCTCAAATGGACGTAGACTGCCCTTGGCTGGTTGTACATCCAATTTGAACAATCAAAATCTATTTTTCTGCTCCATTACATCACCACCAGGGGGCACTTGATTCATCAAGCATGCAGTGTTGTGTTTGACAAATTGCCATTGAGGTAACACATGTATTCAGCAAGGGAATTAGGGAATGAGTTTACAACCAGCCTCCCACTCACCCACCCCTAATTTTCTATGTGTATTATCTGCTATATCATGACAGGCAGCAGCTGCAGAAGAAAAAGCAGAGCTGCTGCAACAACATATCCCTGGTCATCCTCTATAGCAACGTAGTGATAACAGTGACCTAAACACAGCTTCATTTATCTATCATTTTTTAAATAAGGGATTTTATAGTCTAAATGAGAGTAAAACATACAGTATATTCCTTCCCGGAAACACAGAGCCACACTTTTCTAATTTTATTATAGTGACTGCTACATAGTTGATAATAATATTACAGTACACCTTTTAAAAACTTTACTAGATGATGCTGTTATTTGTCCCTAAAGGTACTTTGACAGAGGAAATAACATACTGTACATCCTTTATACAGTAATGTAAAGGGAACGCATGCAAGCGTTTTATTCAAATATAAATCAGTTCTATAGAATTTATATTACTGCTATATATTTACCTTAATCTTCATCAGTGAGGAAGAAACATCTTTGATCAGCATATGCAGAGAAGCTCGGAGTCTTTGCATTTTCACTAATCTGTCACAGAAAATTTGGATATAAAAGGCAACAATTCAAATGGCTGAATAAGCATAAAATATGTCCAAACCTGAGGCTTTGAGTACAGCTAATAATACAAACATGACATGTAATACATCATATCACCCATTACCAGTAAGCTGTATAAAACAAGACGAAAACACGCAGGCCGTTGACAGATCAGAAAAGGTATTTGCATTACCCTGTGGTATTTTCTATTCAGACCCACTAGCTGTGCTTCTAATAGTCCATCTGAGATGATTCTAAACAACAATGTTTTAAGAATATACAATATTAGGGAAGTCCTTCTTCATTGCTCAATACTGAAATATCCATTCAAAATTTAAAATTTCATTACAGCGTGTTTAAAGAAATGCCGTGATTTAAACACGTGTCTTAATAGAAACGAAATATACAAATATGTCGATTTGTTGCTACAAATTGCACATGTGACGTTTTAACTATATTTAACGCTTGTACCTTTAAGTTCAAAGAGTAAACCCTGGGGGGGGCTAGGGCTATAAATTATTTGCAAGGGAAAATGCATGATGCATCTTTTAACATGTGCAGTCACTTCAGAGTGCAAAACCTACAAATGTCATGTCCTCTTAAGATCAAAAGTAATTGGTCAGGCTGCACAACAAGGCACAGGGGTAACAAGGCAGTTTGCCACTGTAACAGACTCAAACGACATACTGTGTAGCATGTCAGTGAGCTAATAGACCCCATCGCACAAGGAGAGACCACAGTTTCATTCTGTCTTATCAAATTAAGCTAAAGAAGTACACTCCTTTTCTCACCCATTAGCAACATTATTCCTACTTACTTCCCAATTTTTTTAAAGCTTCCAGGCTTAGCGTCCGTTATTAGACGTATCTAGATTAAAACCAGACACTTACATATGTCACAAAGTGCTAAAAGTATAAATGCTTCTATTAACATTAAAGCACCATTTTTTTTAATTCTTTTTTTTTTTTTAAATCTCTAGACTAAAATGCTACCAAGTTCAGAGGAGAGCGATGTACTGTACGACCATGACAAACAAGACAGATCAGTACACTTTAATGTCAAAGGCGAGCTAAGGAGTGACACTGAAGTGTAAAGGTCGTGACGAGTGCACAGAGAGGGTGATGTGCATTAGGCTTGGCTCATGTAGCAGTGACCAGGCCCTGTGGTGCCTCACAGCTGCAAGGAAGAGGGTTGACGACAGGGGAAGCAGGTGATGTGCTCCAAGTGGCCCTCCACCACTTTGCAGCCTGCAGTGTGCTCCTCTGTACCCCCAAGATATCAGATGTCAGCTCTGATAATATGGCTCACATAACACTGCAAATGTAATTCCTGTTCAAAATTAGATCCGTTTAAACTTTATCTCTAGTTTTGTGACTTTTATACTGTATATGTGCCAATTGTGAAATTTGTAAAACAACAATCTGGCCGATAAGAAATGCCAAAGTTATGTTTATTTGATGTCTGTTGTTATTTATTGCGCCCCTTGTGTGAAATAAATCCTGATTCTAAAAAAAAAAGAACTGTTATGAAGTGTTTCGAGCCTTGAGTACACTATGAATTAGTCATACAGATTAGGAAACAACCTTTAACATAATGCAACTGATAAACATTTATTCGGCTGATGTCAGTCAACAAGACCAATATTTGCTGATACCACTGTTCAGCCGATGTATGTGTGGAGCCCAGTAACCAATAGTTAAAGTGGACACATGTTGGCATAGAGTCTAGTAGATGATTCGACATCCATTCACAATCAGATGCAAACAAACCTGAACAGTACGTCCCAGAAAACAGTTAAAGGAACATGGCATAAAATGTAAAATATGTATAAACTCTGCCTCTCCCTTTTGATGGAAATCTTAACTCAGATAAAGAGGGCACATCACTTTTTATTCTGCTTCACTTCTGACTTAACTCAACCTTAAAGAAAAGGGAGACCAAGTGTCTTCTTCGTCTCACCAGAGGATACGTTTTGGTCAGTGTGGGGACGGGGACGGGGACGGGGACGCTTTTGACAATGTGGCGCAAACCAGACAGCAAAACTGCAAAAACCTTAAACAATTTGACAGAAGGAATCATTTTGCATTTTCCACTTTTAGCACAAATGTGTACACAACTTAAATGACATGTTGGACAAAGTCATTCGATTCATCCGACCTGACGTGACTTCAAGTTAACGTTGAAGTGCTATTTGAAGGTGCATTGATGTCGCTTCATAAGAACATGACTGTCACACTCCAATCAGCCGGTAAGTGGGTCACAGGACTGTACATGACCCAGACATGGGTCTTGCCCCTCAGGGTCATGGGCCAGTCAGGCATGAGGTGCCAACTGAGCGCCTCTGATTTGACTCCCAGTTAGGTGGCCTGCGCTGAGCCCCTGAGTTGAGCCCCTGGCTCGCTCTACTGACACAAGCCACGGTCTGTAAGGAACCCCAGGGTTCACACAGTCACATGTCTCAGACAGACTAATGCTATAGTATTCTTGGACTGACAACACTACCCTTCAGGTTCTTTCGATTTCTTTCTCTCTCTGTATGTCTTTTAATAACATATCGGATAAATATTTAAAATGCGATCGTGTAATGTTTGTTATGTTGAAATAACATTTAATGATGTCATGGTTGTTGTCTCGGACGTGAATGAAGCACGCTATTCTGGCATTCTCTGTATTTTACACTTTTAAGCGTCTTAAAAAAAAAACGTAAGTCAGTTTTAAAGAAACTTTTGATGAAAATCATAGTATTACAAATTGGACAAACATCAGGCTGTAAGTGAGGCCCCCCTGCAGTGACAAAAAAGCTTTTTTCCAGAGCAGGTTGATGGACATGATTTATAAAGCTGTTGCAAGAAAAAGCTGGGCCAAATGGACTGGAGGACACAACATCCAGATAGAGAAAGGAGCCTTAAGAAACATCTGTTTGGGATAAAATGAAGATTTTAGAACTATTTGTGCGTTTGCACATTGTAGCCAAAACATAGCTGTATGCAATGCCCAACAGCTTATTCTTCTCTTTTTTTATATGGCAGATTAATCTCTTTAATGAAGCTACACAACACCAAATTAAATTAAAGTCAGAGGGTAGATGCATCTAGAACCCAGAGAAATACTGCTTGGTCAGAAAGTTTGAGTGTAGAATATTAGAACGCAACACTAATTAATTCAACTGGCCTATGTAACCCTAAGACAGTTCGTACTCCAGACTGTAACATCTTTATTGATCCTGGGAATGCTTCGGTAGACTCCCAGCGCTTATCTCGCCATTAAAAGCATCTCTTGTGACGAACTACGATTTAATTAGATGACAATCACTGTGAACAATGCACGGCTAACATCACAAAATGCACATTAGTGTTGGCAGTGATAAATTTCAGTATCCCGGCGGGGAAAACTAACATCTATTGCCCGGGCCTTATTGTAGTTTAATAACTTTATAAAGCAAGTTTACTTATTACTGTGGTTATTCTGCTTCCATGTGTCACTGTAAAGTACATTCCTGTTGTGTAAGATTATAAACAACTCTCAGTCAGTTGGATCCCTCTCACCAAGAGCTATGTACGAAAACAACCACTGGAGGGCAGCATACAGGATGATGAATGAACATGTATTTTTACACAGACATAATACAATGAAGGAAAAGGAGAATTTAAAAAAAACACAAACAAAGAAACGAAGAAAATTCATATTGGCTTGGGAACTAGCTACTTTGGCTTGGGAAAGTACTTTTGCGCTTAATGTTGAGGAGAAAACTACAAAAATAGATGTATTTCAGAGGAACTAGTGCTATTACAGTAATAATTAAATTCAATATTTGTAACAGCATATTTTATGTCACTTCAGAGTGAAGAATGAAGACTGTTCGGGCTCCTAAAAAGGTTAGATAAAATACAAAGGGTCATCGAGACAACAATGGGAAGACACTGTATTTTTGGCAGGGGCTATAGGTGGAGGCCAGGGGCTAATAGCAATGAGGGATTTGTCAGTCATTGCTGTATTTAATAATCCCTCGCTCTCCATTTTCTGCTGTTTGTTTATATTAACCTCTGGTTGAACCCTCTTTAGTGGCAGCCTCTTTTGCCAGAAAGTTCAGTGAACATTCAGCACGGAAGCGGAGAGCATGTCATCTCGAATCTATTAGCCCACAGGGGAGATTGCAGCATCCAACAGTGTGTGCCTCTCTCTCTCCCTCTCTCTCTCCCTCTCTCTCTCTCTCCCTCTCTCTCTCCCTCTCTCTCTCTCTCTCTCTCTCTCTCTCTCTCTCTCTCTCTCTCTCTCTCTCTCTCTCTCTCTCTCTCTCTCTCTCCCCACTCACTCAGTCTTCTCTCTCAAATACACACGTGCAATCACATACACTAAGTGAGCTTCTAACCCACACATTTTCCATACTGATGATGCATGTAACTGAGAATATTGCATACAGTGACCCGATTCTGACCTCGGCTTTTCACTCATGCCTGTAATCTCATCATACTATGCACTATATCACTCTGCACTACCACGGAGTGCTACCGGGTTAGCGACGGCCGACCAGATGAAGTTTGAAACGCGTCAAGTTATTCTTGTTTTGGTACGAAACAGGGAAAAAAAAAAAAAAAGAGGATGCTCTGCCACATGCAGCTGGTCACCAGCCAAATTCAGCGCGCTTGTGTGCACCGTCAGTGTGCTGTGTCAGCATCGTGCCCGTTTTCCAGCTATTTGCAAAGTGCCAGTGATTGAATATTCAACTGGACTAATTAAAGATGAATGGTGTAGGACATTCAAAACTTTTCACCAGTGCTAAACATAGTCTTTATACTTTTTTCCTGAAGTAGAAGTACAACACCGCTGTGTAAGGATGTTCAAATAAAAGGCTGAAAAATGTATTAAAAGGACTAAGCAGAGATGAGAGGTGTAAGATTATAGGTGGAATTAATTCAAACTACTTTAAATACAGTCAGTTTAATCTACAATCTGTCTTATTTCATAAGCTGATCAAATGTTTAACATAAAAATCCTCAATTGCAAGTTAAGAACAATGTCAGAGGAACGTGTTGACCTAAAAAAGTACAGTACACAGGAAGTGGATTAGAAATAAACTGATTACAGAAACGTTTCAGAATTGCCTTTTATTGTAAAGGGACAAATGAGGAGCAGCACAACAATAAAAGACTTTCCAAACGTAGTATGAACGTCCAGCTCTGTTGTCCTGAACTCACCTCGACCTCCCACGTTCATGGATTGTCTTGAAAAAAAAAACAAAAACGTATAAAGTTTTATTAAGTTTATGGCTTTGAAGCCGCAGTCGCAGCTAAATTTTATCAATACAGGTATTCACCAGCTGCTTATTTTTCACTGGATTTGGGTGGAAATTTGTACTGAACATCCAAGGATAACGCACACCATGTATTCATGTAAGTAGATGTCACTGAAATAAAATGAACGCCTCCATTAGTTTTCACTTTCTTTCAACCAAATCTGAGTCTGGGTCACATTGAGTCCTATCTGCCTTGTGGTTCTGCATTTAAAAAAAACAATGACACAGAGCTAAATCTAAGTGAAGATTTGAAAAAACACATATTTTTCGCTGTATATTTTGTCCCTGAAACATTTTATCGGAAAATATTATTTGACAATATATTAAAAATGTCAAATTTAAAATGAAAGACGTTATATTATTTTCATTTTTCTTACTTGTCACTGGCTGTCATTGCATTCAGTGGTTTTATTTCATAGGTACTGAAGGTATTTGTATAATGTTGAATTCAGAGTTTTCTGTGTCTGTGCAGGAAACAGCTCGTAATCGCTTGGTTTGTTGCTTTGCTAGGAGTCATTTTGTTCCGTGTGTCTGAACAAAACATTACTGTCAGTTCGTACATGGTATTTTGCAGTTTCAAACTTTTCTGAACTAATCTCTGACCTCCTCAAGTAGTCGTATTAGAAAACTCACCTGCAGGTTTGGGAGGATTAAAGTGTATAAAAGAAACCAAATGAAACCATAATTCAGTGTAAACATAAAGCCCTAGTTCTAGTGGAAAAAGCAAAGAAGAAGCCAATGACTTTGTTCATACTATAAATAAAAGTAATATTGTTGGTAACTTTTCAAAATTGAACATGCATAGACTGACAGCGGTATTTGTATTTCTCAGCTTCAATAAAGGGTTTGTTTACAGAAAATTATCAAACGATGGAGAAATATAACAGCTTTATATTATTTGTATTTTTTTATTTGTATTTATCTGCATGCATTTCAGCCCACGACATAGTTTGGAGAAAATTAAAATACTCCTTCTTGGCTAAATTTGTGGGTTTTTAAGCTTCAAAGCTAGACTGAGCAAGATTAGATCACAGAATCAAACTCCGGTTGAAAGAAAGTGAAATCTGAGCAATATTTTTACATTAGTTTCTGCAAATTAAACATTCTTCATTATTTTTAGTAATTTGATTTCGGCGACAACTATTTACATGAATACGTGATGCAAATTATCCTGAGGGTTTCTTGGATATTAAGTACAAATATCAACCCAGTCCAGTGAAAAATAAGCAATTGGTGAAGCTCAGAACACACATACTAATGAGGAAATGTGGCTCTGAGGCGCAAACTTGAAAAACGTAGAACTAGAAAAGTATTTGGAGTATTTTTGCAAGGTCCCGCGAAGTTAATAGAAGTTTTCACATTTCTAAAGACAATCAGTGACGTGAACTGGGAGGTTTGGGTAAGCTGGGATGGAATTACACATTAACATAAGTTTTTTGTTCATCACATATCACAAACAGCCTCCTTACACTGACCTTCATGAAATATTTCATTATCTGAAGACGTGGGTACTGTACGTATTCGAAGTGCCCACGGCCATAAGCTGTAAATCTCCGGAAAAGAAAAAGTGAGACAAGTTTTTTTTTTTTTTTTGCCTAAACTTTCTTTTTAAATATTATTACCGGGAGTTTGAACCTTCTTAATGGGACCCCATTAAGGGGTTTTTGTATCATTAAAAGCATGCTACTCCGAGACTAGAAGTACATTTAAGTCAAAGGGAGCTCATCAGAGTGTGACAGTGTCGTTTATGGGCCAGTGCACATCTGATTTAGTCACCTCCTAGTTACCCCTTGAGATGACGGATTCTTATGCCCCGTCAGTATGTGGATAACATGAAGTCCTGAAGCAATAGACGAGACACAGTTAATGCCTTTAGTCAAATGGCAGAGAGTGTACCATAGGGACTTAGATGCAATATATGGTCGCTGTGACACATTACTTCATTATTCTTCTCCATCCTGTTTTTCTGGAGATGCTGCTGGAAGTGTACTTTGTGAATAGTCAGTGGTAGTTGGATTCTGTTTGTCTAGAAGTCTTAAGGTTAGTTTTCATACGGTTTTATGTGAGCTGATCGGGAACAAATGATGTTTTTGCAACACATATCAAAATTCGAGTGAACTTAACTTGCGTTAAAATAAGAACTTTAAGGTCTGATATCGGCATTTGTCATTGTTACAAGAACAAACGCACGGTAATATTAACAATGTCTCGTCACTTTGAATGCGACAACACAACACCTTTGAGCTACCGATCAAAAACACAATGTTAATGTAACGTGTACAGTTACATGTAGAGATAAGACGACAGGACGTTTTACAAACTATTTGTATCGGCAGAATTTGGCTCCGATTGTGACCAACGGCTAATATTAAAATTCAGCTGGAACTACTGACTTTGAGGGAAAATAATAGCTCAAAAAATAAAAGTCGTTCCTAGAATCACCTAGAGTTTTTGTGGTTTGATGTTCAGTGATTCAGATTTATTCAAGTAGTTATTGTTTTTTCCTGTTATTATATTATTATTATTATATATTCATACACCCCTTTTTCTGAACTATCGAACTGTAAGCTAATTATTGAACTTGCGATTGTCTGGATTTAATATTCGTCATAAGATCATTCACATTTGATGAACTTTCCATTCAACTGTATCAACGAGACTATGAACTATTGACTTCTAGAAGACACAATTACCGCATGATAATCGAAAAACATCCGACCGTCCTGACAAACTTGCATCTTGGTAGATTATTCCAGTAAATCTCCTTTTAGGGTTGGGGGTAAAACTCATTAAGCGCGGGTACATCCTTATGGGAGAAGTCGGTTTCATCCTCATTAAATACATTTTAGTGTCCCCATTTATCTTGCTGGCCCATTTTCCTCAAAAACATGCTGCTTAACCTGGGCCGGCTCTCGAACACTAGATAACCTCAGCAAATACCCAAAGCATCCCTTTGCTCTATCATATTTAAGCAGCCAATTTTCTCTCTTAATTTCCAGAGGCGTGTTCAGATTAGTATCCCACCCAACTGCTGCGAGAGTCACACTCTGGGACACTAGAGATTAAATACAGCACCTTTCATGAGAATAGCATTAAGATTCATGAGAGTGGAGCAAACTACAGTGGTTTAACATACACCCAGTTAACATATACCCTCCAAGGCTAAAGAAAGTAATTAGAGGAACTCATATGGATCTGCAGGTAAAAAAAAAAAAAAAAAAAAAAGGTATGTGTGCTTTCTAGGGGTGCTGCTTTAAGAAACAGGTTACCAGAAGGGCGGGAAAGTGTTGAGAGTTTCATATTTTTCATTTAAGCCTATAGTTTTTGGGCCACCAGGGGGCAGAGGGTAAGCTATAAAATACCACCGCTGTTGCTAATCAAGTTGTTATAGTTAATGCTTTAGTCAGAATGTAAAAGCTCTTCTTTTGCGAAAAAAGAGTTTCAAGTGCACCACTTCCTCTAAGTACCTTTGTATGCACACAACCTCTGGGAATATTCGGATTAAGCAGTATGATTGAGTTCTTTCAGTTAATTTGGTTTTCTGGGGTGGCCCTCTAGCTAATATGAAACTCAGCAGGTGTAAAAAATATATAGGAGGAAAATGGAGCCCGTTTCACTGGGTTTTCCACTCGTCCACATTCATTCATTCGTTCATTCATTCCACTTTTATATTGACTTGTGATATATGTTGAGCTGAAGGTCTCATTTTTCGACACAGCCCAGTAAAACAATCGCAATAAAATACAAAACCGTGATAATGATAAAATAATAAAATTGTCGATTGCAGTTATTAAAATACGAAACATATTAATTGGTTAAAACACAAAACAAAACAAAAACAAACGGCTAAAGTAAAATGTGATCAAATTATTATGTCCTGAGGATAAAAATGAGAAAATCTTTCTGCAATTTATCCCAAGTTGCAGGTGCACAGTGCACAGTGATTTTCCAATCTCGGTAAAAACAGCCAACACCTGCAGCATAATATAATCAATGGGCGTGTATAAGTAGCAGAGAAGCAAACATCCCAAGCAACTACTTTTCACATTTTCTTATGTCCACAGGGAGTTAGTAATGAGATAAAACATGACATTTCTTGGCCCTTTCAAGTAAGAAAGTCTTTGCAGTATATGAAGACTTATTTGACAGCATCGCACCAAAGTGCAGTCTACGTCCCATTACTCGTTATTAAAGCACATTCAGAAAATGTGACAAATGCAAACCAAACCAAACTTACCAACAACTTAAGTTTTACACCCTTTTCTAGATGTGCAAGCTGTGCTCATTTGACCGATCTGATGATCTGAATTCAATCCAAACTCTTACGGGATCAGCCTCATCACGTGTTTTGATGCCGTTATTTCCCCTGTACTTGTAGGAGAGGTTAAGTGAAGGTTAGTAAAGGTTTGTTTGCTTCCATATTGCTCCCTGTCGTCACCAATAGGCAGTTACAATGTACCTTGAAAGTCAACTTATAAAAGTTTTATGGAACTCAGAGAGCTTAAGTGATCTTCCCCAGCTCTGCAGTAGCCTGCAGCGTGCGGGATGTCTGCTTATATTAATTTCATGGAGTTTAAGAGGTCACCAAACTCATTTGGAGATTCTTACTCATTTATGAACTCTGCAACCCTTCTGTTCTGCAGTGCTGTAAGCTACTGGTCTAGAGATGCTTAAATTTACATGGCATATTATATGGCTAGGTGGCAAAAAGTATAGAGCATTTGGAGTTTAAAGTACATAAGACTGAATAAAAATGCACTTTGAAATGACATTTACCTGCGTTTTAATGAAAAGTAAGGTGAGCATGAAGGTGTTTTTCTCTGCCTTGTGTGTTGGAGATTGAACTGATAGAACAGAGGAGGCTGAGGATGGGATACGGACTTTGGGGAAATTGGTTTATCCAATATTGAGAAGATTTTCAGTACCACAATGCAGTGCTCATAAAGCAGCTTAGCAGGAAACTCAGACTGAAACTGAGTAAATGAGCTTCTGCATATTGACAATGAAACAGAAAAATACAGCATGTCTTTCAATTAAAATGAAGTAAAGACCGAGATGTAGTTAAGGCTCAGCTCTGAGGTTAATCTGATGGAGTTCTCTCACACTGACCTCCCCTCGCAGTAGTCTGACTTTCATACTGTGGACGGCTTCACTGTCCACAGAAGCCCCTTTGAAAAAAAAAAAAAAAAAACAGTTTGTGGTCCTACATCTGCAGCAGATCTCCCAGTGAGAGTGTTTAAAACCAATGAGGCCTCACATCTGTGCAGGGACTGAGCTTGGTCAGGGGGTAGTGGGTGATTAATTGATGGTCACATCTCGCTGACTGCTGCCCACACCGCTTTGATGAAGAGGGATTAGGTTGTGCACCACAGGCTCAGCTGATAATAAGAGAACGAAGAGGAAATGCCCATGTCACGCTCCATGGCAAGGATTTCAATCAAAGAACCACTTCATTCAGAGAGCCAAGACTTTTAAAAACAAGTAAAACCCTCAGCTTCCTGCAGCCTTTTTTTTTTTTATAGCAAGCGTGTCACTATTAAAAGTTGGCCTCTTACTTATCAGATGTACAATTGGGAAAAAAGGCCACATACTGCACAAGAAGAAAGCTGAAATATTTAAAACAAGAATGTTTACTAAACGCATGCTTTCTGCTTCCTAAAAGCCAAAATATTTTACGATATAAACATATTCTACCGTCGATGTTTAAAAAATACGATTTTGCTCAGCAGCCGATGCCGACCGTTTTTTTTTTTTTTGGTTTGTTTGTTTCTTTCTTCCCCCTTTTGTGTAAAAAAAACCCAAAGAAATAGAGGGGAAAATATAAATCTACAGATAAATTAACTATTTCTGACTTTAATAGAAACCGGATAACTGTTGAACTGAACATACAAGTTAAAGTAATTCATGCTTAAATGAATAAATCTGGAACTGAACATCAAACTAACTGTAAAAAATCTGAGCCTATCTAGTTTGTATTTTATAAAATATTTGTATTTTCTTTTTTGGAACCATTATTTTCCCTCACAATCAGTAAAACCTTAGTTGTCGGCCACTATCAGAACCAAGTTGTACTGATACCGCAAGTTTGTAAAACATCCCATCAGCACCGATTAATTAGAAACTTAATTTAAAAAAAATAGTTTGTGTTGTAAGTCTTTCAGGCCTTCATCTCACTATCTTTGAAAAAGCACAAATCCAATTACACACATTTTTCCAACAACCTTTAATATAATACGGCAGATAAACACCGGCCACTGCCATGGGTAAAATGCAGATGGCAGTCAAAAGGACGATACTGGCCAATACCGATGTTCAGTTGATGTATCGGCGAATCTCTACAGTCGACTAAAGTTTGTGTGGCTTTCATGAATAGGTCACGTTGTATATAGTTGAAGACAAGCAAAAAAAAACATCTCAATGCACTTAATTTCACATTTAACGTTCAACATCACACTGTCCCGTATCCTTTTGTCTTATTACTTTTTCCTTTATGAAGTAAATCCATCAAATCGCACCGCGGCTAACCGTCAATCTACGTTACATCATTGTTGTCTCAGCATAAATGATTGACAAAAATACCGCAAATGAGACGGGGCATTATCCCAAATTTTTACGTTGAAATAACCAAAATCACTTTACAATTTAAAAAGCGTGTGTTCCGGGGTGTCAAAATCCCTCACACTCGTACTGTAGGCAGCAACAAAATTGTAAATAAGATGAACATGCATGTCATATAAGGTGGAGGGAAGTGATTGTCTTGAGGTTGTAAGGTTTTGTTACGGTTTCATCTATCTGAGCCTTTATTTAGCCCCATATCCTGTCTCGCTTCTTGCTGAACTGAGATCAGTCTGCAGTTTTCCCTAGAGACAACAGTAATGTCACATACTGACTTGGCACACCAATATTTCACATCCAAACCAAAACCTATTAAGGATGACTACTTACCATAGACAAGATATGTCCTTCACAGTAGCAACCTTCACATGCAGTGTTTTCTCAATTTACACACACGCACACAGACACATACATGTAGAAAAACACCCATGCACTACTGTGCATATGTTTTTCTGTTATATTTCATCCTCTGGCAGTTATGATTTTGTTGTCCTCCCTTATAATACCCTTGAAATCTTAAAAATCACACACCTGGGCCAGTTATTTCTTACAAGAATCAAACCGTGGAGCTGATTTCTGTGACTTTCCACACTATGTTGCAAACACCGTAAAATTAGCAAAACATGTAAGTGGCATCTATTCTGAACGCTAAAATAAAGCTGCTCATTTATCTCTAAAATGCAACACTTTAAAAAATGTTATTACATAAAACTTGAAATTGAAACGATATCCATCTCTGCGTTAAATAATACATAATGAGTTGAGGTTTTGTTATTTTAAAAAGACATACTGTATATCCTTAACGTCGACTTGAAATATCTCTCACAAGTGACAGCATCAGCGCGTGCACAGCCAAACATCATCAGCTGATTTCACAATGACGTCAACAGATGTCTGATGCATCATATATGATATGTAGAATGTTTAAGAACATCAGTGACATGTTCTACACAAATGTGTCTCATGTGACGATTTAAGAGTTAAAAAATTCCCAATTTAAGAATTGTGGCATAACACATATAGTGGGTTTAATAGTAGAATGTGCTTTTTGGCGGCCCTTGTCGAGAAAAACAGTACACATATAACAATATCAAATATATAACATTTGAGTGTTTAATTTATTGACAGGTTCATGTACTTTTTGTTTTTTTTTGGCTGAGATATCATACGGAAACAATGCTTTAAAATTAGAACAAGGAAGGCTAACAAGTATTCATAACAATAAAGCACTAATAAGAGTATGTTTATGATTTGAGTGATTAAGAAATACAGAATATCTCTATCTTCCTGCAAAGAAACGGTAGCTTGATTTATGTTCTCCCCAATTCTATTGAACTATACAAAGGAACTCTCCACCTTGACCGCTCTATTAAAGTAAGAAGCCAAAGTTATCAATCGAGGTGTTGAAAGGGAGGGAAGTCTTTTCAACAAGCCATGCGTTTGCAGCCTAATGGATCACTACGCTGCAGAGAGCAAAAGAGAGAGAGAGACAGAAACTGAGTGAGTAAGACAGAGAGAGCGAGATGTTGCTTCTACTGTATGGTTTTGACTGATTATGCATTTTTTTTCTTAAGCTATTCATAGAAGATAGATTCATCATTCCAATTTGTCAAGCTAGCAAAGATTTCAATTAATTATGTGCAGCGAAAGACTGGGTGTATTAGGCCTCTCTGTCAGCACTAGTCTGAGTCCCCATTTACCGGACTCAAAATAAAGAGGTATCAGAGAGGTGCTCGGATCCACCAGTAATTAATTTGATGAATGCCTTAGCGGCACAAATAGTGGCAGCCGTGCATCTTTTCATCAGACACCAGCAGCAGTCTCCGTGCTCGGTGCTAATTTGAAGAGGGCAGCTCATCTGTATAGTGGATGTGTTTGTGGCTGGGTCTATTCTTCAACCCGTGTACTCACGGCCTCCTGCTGTCCAGACAGTGTGTGGGGGCCTTATGTTTTCTGTCAACTTTGTCCTTGTGCCAAGCAACTTGCTCCACTTAGTGCCCAGTTTTTTGACTTTGTGGCCTGAACTTGATAATGGGAGGCCTACTGGATTAATGGAAGGTACAGTCGTGTTTCTCGGCTGCAGCGATGGTGGTTTTGCAGACACGCCGTTATATCATGCACTGCGCTGGGCAGGTGTGAAACTGATTCTGATAAAAAAAAAAAAATGCAAACTGATGAACTACCAATAATCCATTAGAGAAAAATATCTGATTACAAGCTTAAGGGATAGGGGTGCATCAGCACAATGATAGATGAACTAGGTAACATGGTGGGAGGTGTGATCGGGCCAATCTAAAATGATGGATCATATTATTGTTATTAGGTGAAAGCTTCAATGGCAGCTATTTGTGATGCACACCGTCAATGTCGACAGGAGCCTCAGCCGAACAAAGAAATAATTGGACTGGTGCCACATAATTCAGGTTCATATTTTCACAAGTGGGGGAACCTCATTATAAATCAGGTCAGCCACTGATACAAGACCATAAATCAAGGAAAGACATAGCTCGAACAATTAGATAATTACTAGACCACCATGTCATTGCGGCAGAGACGTTTTGCCGTCCCGCTAAGAGGGAGACGAGGAAGTAGCAAACAGCACTAAGAACCAACAACATCCCTTTGGTCATTAAATGATGAAGTGTAGAGGTTATGTAGTTCTAAAAAAAAAATGAAAAGGCATAAATGAACCTTTTGCAGGAACTGATTTTGTAAAAAAAAAACAACACATTATTAAACGATCAAAGACAAAACTGCAAGAAAATGATGACTGTTGCAAGTGTTACTGGATTAAAAAAAAAAAACCCGTCAATTGTCTCCTGTCTGTCCTAGGATCAACAGACAAAAT
>JAPQRN010000022.1:11169151-11185062 GCA_037367275.1 Coranthus polyacanthus
ATCACAACCACTATCCATGATTTAAACTGTGATCAATGGCATATTAATAAAATACTATTATTGAAGATACCACTGTTTGCACTATAGAGCCTTCTTTTAACGATACCTGGTTTTATTGGATAATTAAGATAAAAAGTGTTTCCCATTAATTACCTCGAATGTGGTGGCCCATCACACATACTCTCATCATAACATAGAAGATTTCTAAAGTTGTGTGTTGTACCATTGCTTCAAAGCATCCATGTAAACCCAGGCTTACTGCGCCACCAGCAGCTGAACGTCATCTGAAGTTGGAAAAACATGTCACACAAACCCCTGCAGGTTAAAGCGGACTATCCGAACACTTTTAATGCAGACAGACTAGTCACTGACAGAATCACTGCCAACAGACTCAAATACACTGGCTAGCTTAGCGAAATTAATGCCAGAAATAACCCATCATGCAATACTCAACGTACGGCTGGGCAATATATCAAATCAAGTCGATTAATCAAGCTTTTGCTCTCTGAAAATCGTGAAAAATGGCTAAATCACAAAATCGAGATTACTGCTTCCTCTGTTTGTTGTAATATATTCACTTCACAAGAAAACTGTTTTTGAGTCATGTTTTTTGTCTTGTGTTTATGTAGACAGAAATGTTTTTGCCCATATCGCCCCGGGCCTAGCTCTCTGTGAAATACCGTATTTACACTAGTGCTCCGCTTTAAAATGAATATTAGTGGAGTAAGAAAGTTTGGGAATTGCTGTTATTTATTTATTTATTAATGACACAATTTATACAATTTCTAAATCTCTGAAAAGCAGATCATATGCTACATTAACATCATCACAACGTCAGACCGTTAGGTCGTCAGGTAACCTCTTCGCTACCTGATCGTATGGGCTGCCACTGACCCCTAGCGTTGCTCCAATCTTCAACTGCACTGCTTGAACTACGCTATGAAAGCCTGTTACTCTAATTATATCCACAGCCCTTGATTACCCCTAGGCAGAGAAGCTGTCTGAAATTCAGAGGCAGGGGCCCAATTGACCCCAATTGAAAGTGTCATTTCATAGGATTGCCAAGTCGGAGATGCTCTTGCAGCCCAGGACGAGCGGATGGTAGTTTCAATGTTCCTCCTCAGCTTCATAGTTTGATATTTGAGCAGCTCTTTTACTCTGCCCCCCTTCGCTTGGCTGGGGCGGGTGTAGAGCTGCCTGTACTGCTCTTGTGTCAAACCAGAGTGCACGGAAGCTTCAACAGCAGTCAAAAATTGAGGTCACAGCACAAGAGTGAACCAACTGGAACAGATTGTTGTGGAACCTCGAGGCTTTTGCAGACACGTGTTGATCCCAGCACAGCTTGTCCCAGCTCTTACCTTCCCAACTCCTTCTTCACAACTCCCTTGACAGCAGCTTATGGATAGCAAGCATGTCCAACTTTACTGCAACCTTTTATTTATACATGCAGTTAACACCGGCATTCCTGTAAATTAACTTCTTTGTTTCAATGGTAGAGAGTTGTTCATTTATTTCTATTAAAATAAACTTGTTAGATTTGGGGTTATTCTTTTTGCATTTCTATAAGGGATGAACATCAGCCTGTTTGACTGGCATCGGCCTATTGTCAAATAAGATGACATTCACCGATGGCCGTGGCCGATGTTTATCGGTCGTACGAGCTCCCTGTGTGATTGCATCTGACTGCAGCCGCACTCCGTTCACTCCTGTTTAAGTCCAGATCAATATACTACCAAGTAGTGTTTCCTGACTTGCTAGTGGCCTGTGTTGTACGCTGGCCTTTGTGCGTCTCCGATGGTAAGTAAATGTACTGTTTAGAATGCTAGCAGTTAGCAACAAAAAAACATTACAAACATTTTCACAAAGAGACAAATAATAAATGCTGGTGTCAGCATCAGCTATCAGCCGAATTGTTGTTTTAAATCGGATCAGAATTTCTAGATCGGAGCATCCCTGTTTTCTATTTTTCAAAAACAGTTGAAGAGTTTAATAAAAAGCCCAGAACAGTCTAACAAAGTTACGCTGCAAAAAAAAGTTACGTTTTTTGCATTTTTAGCGCCACCATAGAGGAAGATGAGGATATTCAGTTGGTTTCAATCTGCAACTTCACTGCTACGCACTTAGAAAGGGTGAAAATTGGATCTTAACATATTGCAACGCCAATACTGACTAATTAAAATGTTCTTGTAGGAGGAAAGACAAGACATTTTTGAATGATTGAGGTCAAAAAATCAATGTAAAAATCCAAACAGGTTAAGCTCTGGGCTTTTTTTTTTTTTTTTTTTTTTTTTTAGAAAAAACAATTAACAACAGCGTATCAGTTTATGCGTATCCGTTAAATTTAAGGACACCTACGCTGGAAATACTAGATGACAGTTGCTTTGGTTTAAGCTTTCTCAACCCAGCTGAACAAAATGTAAATGTCTCATTAGATCATTGTCTCTGAAGCACTTTAAATAGATATTAAAGCCGCTCTGCATAAGCCCCATCTGTTCTACTACACATCCCCATGGAGGAGAGGCAGTGTTTTAAGGCACAATTGATCCTTTAATAATGTCAAGACCATTGTATGACCCACAGCAGGGGGTGTGTTTGTCCTCGGGAGGGGGGGGGGGTCTTGCATCCACACACAAATCATATTGAGAGAAGCGACATAATGTGGGAGGGTCTTGTTACGGGTGTTGGGAGGGAGACAGGTAGGTTATCTTTGTTTGAGAACACTGGGATTCAAAGTGTCGTCTTGCGTTAACTGGCTACATTTGGTAACATTTCTGACACACTGTCATTATTGTCACTTTACATGAGAGCTGGGACAGCAAAAGGGGAGCACTGACAGCAGATTGACCCCAGATGCTGTTCATTTGATTGATATCTCTACAGACAATGATCTTTTTTTTGCACTGCAGCAGTGGTTACATAGGGAGGCGTTGGGAGGGGGCAAATACAGAAGAAATGTCACACCAGGGAAGTCAGCGAGGCGTAAAGCCCTGCCTGACGAGCGCAGGGTCAGTGGCTCCTCTCTGCCCCCTTTGTGCCCCGGGTAAAATGATCTAAGTGATTCTGGACCTCTGCCACCGATCCGCTGGAGTGCAGGAGTCAACCGCGTAGGCATTGCAGAGTGAAGGCTAGCAAAGGATTTGCTGGTAAAACTGCATGTAGTGTGTTGTCGCCTAGGGGATACACTCATTCCTTTTTTTGTTGGTTTCATTATGCTTTTTCATAACAAGGGCACCGTGAAAAGACACATACACGATGTCGGCCCTTGTGTCGATAACTCAGTCCACAAATGCAAGTTTAGAATACTATTAAGCATCATAATATACTAAACATGACATTTTTTTTATGAAATCATGCTGTAAAGATTTTAATCAACTGCTCCATTTCACACCATATATACAATTCGTTCTGATGCGGACAGTGTTTCTTTATTTAGAGCCGGGACGTGGAGCCTCCCAGATGACGAATAAAGGGGAGAGGTTAAGATTACATTGTTCTGGTAAATTACTTGCACAGAATGGCTGCAAGGCAAAAGACATATCTGTGGATAGATCCTTAAAGGCTGCGGCACGGAATTTACAATATGTATAAACTGGCTCCTGGTTGTAAGCTGTCTGTGTTTGACGATTGTGATCAACCTTAATTAAATGTGCTAATACTGTAGTCGTCTTTCATTAAGGGAGACACACACACGTAGAACCAACAGCATCTTTAAATACTAACGTATTCCAAGATGATTTCCATAAATTTGTTATGTTGCAGTAAGGGTTATCGTTTTATGATACTGTATTACTTCTCAAAAACACGGTATTGATGCAAATGCTGATCCCACCATTTTGACTGCTTAAAAAGTGCATTACAGTGTTTTCTTTTTTCTATGACAGTTTCTTTTTTTAAAAATGCAAAATATCTCCTTACTTAACAGTATATCGAGTAGACTGAATATACTGAATTGCAACACCTGTATGATATGTATTGTGTCGCCAATTCACAGCCCAAATACAAATTATTTATGTGTTTAATTAAAGTGCTTTGTCATGGAGGATTAAAGGGGTTCACAAAAAATGTTAACTGGTGTTTTATATAAGTTATGCATTAGAGAAGCACTGGGTTAATAAGGGCGTATTGTCAATATATTTCTCAAATATCTCAAAAGTTTTTTTTATGGATTGGTACAATTTCTAGACGAGGTATCAGCATCTGGATATGTATGACTGTTAGAGTCGGAGGGAGCAAGTTATGTGGCAAGCTCGTCACTGTGCAGGGTAATAAGGTCAATGCAAAAAATAACCCAGGGGCACATTTCCCAGCAAATGTGCAGAAACACACACATACACTCAAATAAACACACACACAGACACACACACACACCACTGTCCCAGCCTTATGTTGCAGAATCCAAACCAATCGAGTCAATTGCCAGAAAACATGACATGACCTTTCAGATTCACTGAGCATCAACCGTGAGTGGGACTGGCGTTCTTTCCGTTTCAGCGCACCCTCTGCCCCTCCCGCCCACTCTGTCACCCCCAGGGCCCTAAACCCTCCACAAATAATTACTCTCCGTGGAGTCTGTACTCCACAAGACAGAGCCAAAAAAACTTGACTCTGATCTTGACCTATACTTAGGGTACTCTCACTATTAAATCATCCCTCACAGGGGTTTTACTATTTGAACAATTCAGTCACCATAAATTGAAAATGAGTAAGGTCAAGTTTGAATTCTGTTACAGGCTATATAGTATTCACACGAAAAAATAACAACAACTCAGCTTGTTTTGTTTTGTTTTTTTTCCTTAAAGATATTTAGTTTTATCGTAAATGTATATGTTGTATGATATGGAACTCACGCATGCTGCACTATTAATATAATGTTTGACATCCCTTACAAAAAAAAAAAAAAACCACATGAATTTTCCATGTTTTCCGCATGTGATCACATGACACCACCTTCATGTGGTTTTGGAACATTTTTATGCTGTAATGTGCGAAGCCCACGTAATCCACATGAAATCACAGCTGATCACATGTGATATGTGGGAAACACGTTATCACATGTTGTAACATCGGTTTCACGTGGGAATTTGTTCCAAAACACACATTCTCCATGTGTGTTTTCTGTCAGGGATTCAATTTGCCTCGAGTCTTCTTTGCTCTTGCAGGAAACAGGACTAAAATATCCCATATTTCCCTGTCGAAATAAAGCTCACAGCGATTCATATGGAGCCTAGATTCACATTCTCGCAAATGCGTCTGTATTGCTAGCAAGGAAAAAGTAGGAATGTCATGTTGAAATTGTGACAGAGCACTGTACTGTGTCTTCAGTGATCCAGACCTAAATCTGAGAGCAGATATAGAGTAAGAGGTAGTTCCCTCCTAAATGCAGCTTTTTAATCCTGTGAATGAATACAAATCACTGATGTAATATGACTACCACCTACTGGTTGAGAAGCCAACTCTGCCATCTGCTCCTCTCTTTTGGAGTGTGTTTGACACTGCCTCAATCATGGAGGCAATCAATGAAGGGCACAGCTGAACTCAGAGCAGCCGCTGACACTACTTTTATTTAACTCTCTCTTTGTTTTCAAGTACTAGGACATATGATGGCACGGACACTGCTGGGAAGTGAACAAACGAGTGGCGTAAGAATTAAGCAGAAATAAGAAGTTTTCCTTTATTGAGACAAGTGTTACAAATACGTACAGGACCTCAGAACAGTTCGCATAACCAACCTAATATCTATCTGTCGACCACCTCCTCAAGTCGTCTCAGCTGAGTACAGTATCAGTACAATTTATGGGCGCAGTGTAGGTCACCTTGGCAAGCTGGAAAATCAAACAGCAGCTTGTTCTAGATGTTAAAACACCTCAAAAACTAAAACGAATTCCCCAACTCAAACTCAAAACCTGGCACTAGTAACGACGCAAAACAGTATCTTTGTTTACTTCATTTATCTTTCGCGGCAGCTTTTAACAAACATCACTTCTCAGCCACCGATCATCACTTGTTTAACGTCCATGAAAAGGAGAACCCAGAGACGTGTTTGTGAACACATTATGTGTGCAAGAAAACAATGTGACAAGACTGTGAACTGTGTGGTACTGAATTCAGTACAGTTCTTAGACAGTTCTTTTGTGTTCAGGATTTTTTTTTTTTTGGCTTGATGACACACAGGAGCCATACTTCCCCTAACGCTGTAACTAACCTATAAAAACTAGAACGCATTAGAATCAGCGGGTCTCCTGCTACATCGCGAGTTACTACATCTACTAAATAATAAATCATAAAAATAAACTATTTTTATGGTGGAGTGCAGAGGATGGCTGCTACTTTGATCTGCGACTACACAGGCAAATAAAACTGTCAGGTAAATTGACAAAATGCCTTTTGTTCTGTGTTATTTATTGATAGTCTGACTTTATTTTTCTAGGTTATGCTCGTCAGTAATCCATTGGTAGTAGATAATCATGCTAACTTGCATAAATGGAAGAAAATTATTCTGTTGCAGACTGAGAGGGACGAGGTTGATTGTCAGTGTCCTCAGGCGCCTCAATTGGATTCTGGCTGCGGTGGCTCAAAAATGTATGGCTGTACGAGTCCAATAAAACTGCCAGACGGAGCATCCATTTTTCAGGTCGTAGCTGTATTTGACACTTGAGAGAGGTCGTACCTTTCCCGCAACTGGGCCCGGTTTCAGCGGCTTTAGCGGAAACGCCCACAGCATATCGGAAAACTCCATTTTCCTGTGGTTTGACGATCTCAGAACACATGTTTATTAGTGCTTTACGCAGACGTTAACATTGTGCTCCAGCTGAATTCACGTGTTTCGGGCATGGCTGTGATAAAAAGCTGAACAAAGAGGAACAAATAATGTAGATGTTCTCTTTACGCCGGTAAAGGTACAGGTTGTGAGTGTCATATACTGCAGAACAGATCTAAACAGATACTTCTATAACATTTTGTCATGTTTTAATTCTAGCTGGCCATGTCAAAATGTCAAGGGTAATGCAACCAAGTCAGTGGACTGATTCTGGGTTTATACCACCGTTCTGCATGGTAGCACCTGTTAAGTTATGGATCACTGAGGATTGCTTCAAGTGACACTCAACAGTGAACTGAAACAATGTCATCAGCTGGTTGGCCATGAACCTGTAACCAAGATACTCCAAATCACTCATAGTAAATAACGATAGGTGTTTTGCTTTATTGTTTGTTTGGTTTTTTTTACATCACCACTAAAGCATATCTTTTGTCCGTTAAACATTTCCGACATTTCGCAGAGCAACGCTTGTGTTTTCATCGTCACCGAGATATGAACACGCGCAAAAAGTAATTTTATTTATACATGGCATGCATTCACATTGAACATTTGACCCATCACATGGAGCCTTGCATACATCGGCCATGCATTTAGACCATTTGGATAATCAAATGAAGCCCCAGCTAGTCATCAACTACCCTCAGATTAACTGAGATTAATGATCAAATAGTAACTTCGTGGCAAGCAGGATTTTTTTTTTTTTTAATCTGATGGCGCCTTCTGATTGCTTAGATCTGACAATCACCTGATGGAAAGCAACGCAGTACACACGGTCCTTTTCACAACATCAGCGTCTGGACACAAAAGCAAAACTCTTCATTGCTTTAAAAACCACATATGTCATATTAAATACACACTTATGTTAGAACAAAGCACAAAGGGCAATATGAACATTCATACTCATGGAACTGATACTATCTGTTCTGGTCTGATACGAACAAGCAGAGCAAGCTCAATATCTTATCGATTATAATGCGTCTATTTTTTCAGCATAGATAAAACATATCAAGCTCGCGTTGAGCTCAAATGTCAGGACTTTGATCGTTCTCTTCCACTTTGACTTTGTCACCGGTGACTTATTGTTCTCTCTACCACAAATCATGTGTAACAATGCAAGGTCAAGCACATTTAACCCTAAACATGAAGCCTAATCCACTGTCACATCTGCATCTTCGAATTAATGTCAAGCTACAACACATTCTTTTCCTCTGAGAAGATAAACCCTACTGACACACAGCGGGGATAATCCAACAAGTCCCTTTTCATTTACCTCAAAATGAAGACGGCAGAATAATATGGGGCCAAAAGTCTTAATACAACAATCTTATTTCATGGAGGATACTGCCCTTTCCCCCCTTTTTGTGCCTGTGAAGTTGATTTGAAGTCATGGTTAGTCCTTTTGATATGAGGTTGGGTCAGACCAATTTGCCACCTGGTGAGTGAGGGGAAGTAGGGAGGTACATATTTTAATTGTCAGGTCACTTGGTGCAGGGACAGAAGATCCTTTGGGCACATTGTCTGTCTTTGTGTGAAGGACCAGTCATGTGAAATCCCCCACCTCATTATGAGAGAGGGAAGATTAATTGACCAGTTCACTAACTGGCAGCCTCAAGACTAGATCAACTTAGCAAGGGAACTCACCAATTAAGACTGGACTACAGCACCTTTTCTTATACCAAGAGTAATCCTTTTTATTATCATTAGCCTCCATAGTCCTTTGAGGGAGATCAAGGCTAAGTTGCCCTTTGTCAAAGGCACAAAAAAGACTATAGGGTGTGACAGCATGGCTCAGGGTTAGTGATAGCGTTGGATGCTCTAGGTCCTGCAGACGGCTGCTCAATGAGGCTGCAATAAACATGCACATGTATTAGTTTATCAATTTAATTAACAATGCTATAAAGGAACAGTGTTTTTCTTCTCATTCTACCGTCTACCAAGTGATTCTTAATAACTTAACAAACGAAGGCGAGCTATCACATTAACAGGAGGCAGGATACATACAGCAATTCAACTAACAGCTGCTCACAGTATTACTGAAATCGCAGTATAGCCAAGTGAAATCGCAGGAGCTGCAGTCACAACATGCGATTATCATCATTTTAAATATTTTTTTTCAGAAAAAATATAATGCAAAAACTTGCTGGCCAATAAAGTGATAATGATAACTCTCGTCATATGGTTTTAGATGATGATTTTATATCATTTTTATATTATGCGTGAGAATTATGCTTCGAGATCAGCGATTGCGATTATCGCAATATAATTTTATATCATGGTGATTATGATTACGCAAAACGTTTCAGTGTTTTGTTGTTTTACTTGTTTTTACTCGTGCGTGTCTTGACATTCGTTTTGAATGTTCTACCTCTAGATTTCTGAAATTTAAAACTGCAAATAACCACCTGGTTTGATCAACTTTCACTCAGGACCAAAAAATCGACCATTAAGCCATATTGCCCAGTCCTAGTGACTTATATCACAAATGCAATATTTGTCAACTGCTCATGTTTAATAACCCAATGTGGCAACTTCCTGCATTCTTTATATCCCGTTTCCTGTCCTTATATCTTTGAAAGTTCCTTAAGATCCATCTTGTCGTTGTCGTTGTTGTTGTTGTTTTTTTTTTTCATATTCAGTTCAAAAAAACGTGCTGTGAAAATCACCGAAAGCACACCGATTTTTTTTCTAAAAGTTACCCTGACTTTAGCTGTTGAAAGTCTTAAGAGGTCCAATTAATTTCCATATTTGTCTTATTTATAATACATGGCATATCAAGCCCAGGATGCCATTTGTATTCTTCAGCAGAGGGGTTATTGTTGTCAAACCACCGAGTGCTGCGGTAGAACTAACTGGAGGGGATGGATATGGCGCAACCACAGAGGTGTCAGAGATCTGGTGCCAACACCTGTCGGTTCTCAGGGAGCTTGCATCTCCAATAACAATACTGACTTTGACATAAAGCATACAACACAGCGATACATGCACACACACTCCAACACACGCGCGCGCTCGCTTTGTCGTCTGGGTGCACACAAATGCTTTGAGGGGGGAACACAGCGCTGAAAAGATGTCATCACCACTCTCTTCAGGAGGCCATTATGGAAAGGAAGCTAATATACTGCGGAGATATTCTGGCATCTTTTTTCACCGAGGGCTGCATATCCCTCGTGGGTGATCGGTAAAATTGGTTGACATTTTTCTGCCTCCAATTAACCTTCGATTGACTCTCAGTTTTGCCTGTCTTCTTTTATTGTCTTCTCAAAAAAAAAAAAAAAAAGAAAAAAAAAAAGTGGCACAGGGGTTCGCACGGCTAGAAACAGAGGCATTGTTTCCTAATGTTGACCACTTCCTTTTTTTGGCCTAATTGCTCTCTATCCCAGTGGATGACCACCAAATGGAGAGAAGATGTACTCCATCAGTAGGTCGTGACATTCTCTACAGAAGGTTAATACAGTACTGCTCTTCACTGAATTGTATAAAATACCCCTTGAAATAAAAGATAAGTGCCACTATGTTTTGTTCTTGATACTACTAACAGACACTACTTTATAGCACGATGCAGTAATGTGATAAATTACTATTTTGTCTCCTTGTTGAAAATGCATTTTGTTTTTTCGTCCAAAAGTGAGTCGGTGATATTTTTGTCGATCACGAGGAACGCTTCTCTGTCTGAGGCTCTTGCTGTTGTTGTATTCCACGTCAGTCACACGTGTTTGTCAGTATTACAGCGACCACGGTCGTGTTATTTGCTGACCCCTCCCCATCTCGCTTTTCTATCCTTCCCTGTGGTTCATTCGGAGGTCGCCGGATGTGTGGGTCACGCGAGACTTCTCAGTGTAAAAGCAATCTGACAAATTTCACATCCTTTTATACAACACTGTCATCTTCCACTTCATCACAAACAAAAGCTTTATTTATTTTCTATTCATTTTGCATATAAGAGATAACCCTCACTTTTAAAATAAAAAAAAAACAAAAAACCCCGTGGCTAATACGGTATCTTTTTTTTTTTTCAAGAGTGGTAGAGAAATCTCAGCAAAGTTTTTCTGTTTTTTTTATAATGGTAAGGAAATCCCTGGTAGACGTCTTCAGGCAGCATAGGAAGAGACGTCAGCATAGGAGGAGACGCTCGCAGTCCTATCACTTCTAGTTTGCATTCCATAAAACCAAAGCTGAAAAAAAAAACGACTGATATATCTGAGTACCACAGGGGTACTTGTTTACTTTCTGAACTTTCGATTCATTGGATAAGCTCCATAGCTTCAGTTTACTGTGTTATCTTTTCACACTAATGCATAAACTGCACACTCTTCTCTACAATAATCAATATTTCACTGCATCTTATTCTCCCACGTCGTCAGTGATGATTTAATGGCAAGAAAGCTGCGGTCATGTTGTAGCTGTTGAACTAAGGCACAAAACCCTCGAGCATTGCTTAAACACAACTGGCATATATAATTGAAAACCTATGGTCAAAAGGAGCCTTGCATCCTATCAGACAACTTAGCAAACGCAGTGACTCTCGTGACTGCAGTTTGAACTCGCACTGAGGATACAACGCAGTGCAAGTTAGAAAGTCCAGTCTCAGAGGGGGATTATCTCTATCTCTGTGCAGCACATTACACGAAGCCTTTCAACTTAATGTTTCCTATGAGCATATGCATAGGATGTTTATCAAAAATGACTTAAGCATGCATGATTTAGCGTTTCCCTCAATGAACTGTCCTGCCAGACCTTTAAAACGGAGCTCACATTCTTGCACTTAGACTCAAACATTTCTTATTCACGGTGTTGTCTTAAGTCTTAATATCCCAGAATTGTGAAGTAACTGCAATCATTTTTGCAAAAGTTTGACTGCCCTTTCCTATGTCAATTACAGGATGTGATCTGTGAAACGTGGCAACAGAAAAATATGTATCACTTCATATTATGATGCAAGGACAGTGGATGCCTCGTCATTTGGATGACGCTTTGTGCTCTTTCACACGCCATGGATGCAGGAAGTGTTTTGTTTGTTATGTTTTATTTGTTTATATTTTCAGCCATATTTTACTGCTTAAACTTCAAAGTGTCCCATGTTTACATTCTGCATTTACTAATATTTATTTTTGTTTGATGTTCTCACAGCACTACGGTTATTATGTTTAGTTTTGACACTTTTGATCATATTCGCATTTTAAGCAATTATTTATTTTGCTTGCAACAATACTTGAAAAGGGTTTTCTATTTTACACGTTATATTTTGTCACATGCTTAACGGAAAAATTTGCACAAAGGTTCTAAATAGCAGAAAGTACCTTATATTTGTCAAGTATATAATTAAAAATGTTGTTAGAAATAGGCATTTCCGTGTGATTGTTTTCTATAAACCATTTATTCATTGAATTTACAGAAGCTGTGTCAAATGTGTTGTTATCTGCAAAGGAAATTACCTACAGTATATTGGGATATGAGATCAGAAGTCATATGACGGGGCCATAGCTGATAATAAAGTGCACTGTGTGAGAGTTTATTTATATCCAGTCACTGGCAAGTCATCGATTACACCCTGAAACACCGCTTTTGGTCATTTTTCACTATGACGAAGTAAACACAGCGAAAACACGGCTCATGTTTAAACAAGGTTACAAAGCCTTTTGCCCTTGATCAACAGAGGTACAGGCTACAAACACAGATGGCATCATAATGCGGTACCATGTCCCAAATGTCCTAGCCCTGGTACACAGTTAGGGCGAGGTTATACAGAGCCTCAGATCTCATGGAGCTGGAGTGCTGGCTCAACGTCAATCACAGTAATGTTAGCTGACACACTGGTGAGGGTGGTGACAGGGCAAGGTTATGTGTCACTGTACGCTCTTGGCCTGCGTCAAGACCAGGACTGCCAGTGCTCCATCTCATGTGAGGGGTCACCCTTAGGGTTTGGGACCCAAATTAATATACCACACTAGGGATGCACTGCACAGCAAAACGGTTCTCCAGTCTTCTGGCTGAAGGCCTTCCTTATCTCTAACTGTACCCATAGAGGCATAAAATACACCATCACTGACACCATAGTATAATATTTAAGCGCTTATGCTTACATAACCACCATGCAGATTTCCACCCAGTTGCTGTCCTCAAAGAGGCATAGTTAACTTTTCATTCATCAACAGAATACCGGACTGGAAGACGAGATGTTGTTATGACAATGACTCAAAGTTTAATGGTGGCTATCCACACTAAAATTTCGTAAAATAATCTCCACCCCTTCTAACATGTTTGAAATGCATATTGCATGGCTGGGGTTCCAACAAATTAGCGGTCAACCGATCCAGGTTTTACAATGGCCGATACCGATGCCGAAGCCGTAGCCAAACCCGAAGCCGAAGCTAATGCCAGATACTTAAAGAACAGGGCAGTCGATGCCCATATACGTATATATATATATATATAATGTTGATATCATGTTGTTTTTATTTTGCGTCTGATAAAATGCAACTGAATAATAAGAAACCAGGCACAAATTTGCAGAAAGAACATGTATTTAACAATATTACGTTTGCATTATCTCTGTTTTTTCTGTCAGTAGAGCGCTCACTTCATTCCACAGCAGCCACACTGTCATGGCTGCCTGCGTTGCGGATGTTCTTTGCGTTCATTTTTTGTTCACAGGACTTTGAGATTATATCAAAATGCCAAATAACCAGCCTGATTAATCAGTCTGTGTATGCAACTAATGATTACTTTCACTGCAGATTCAGCTGTAGATTATTTTCTCAATTAATCGACTAGTGGTTTGGTCTTTAAAATGTCAGAAAATGTGTTTCGCCTGAGATGACCTCCTCAAACATCTTCTTTGGTCCACAACCCAAAGAAAGACATTTTTTTTTCTCAAACAATTACTCAAACCGACTGGCCATTGCTGGTATAACCAGGAAGCAGAAGAGTTGGTTGGTTGCTTAGTTACAGAAAACACTATGGAGGAAGACGCTCATAAGACTCAATGAGGCAGAAAAACGCAGAACGTCTGCATCATCGTGTCCAACAGTCAACGTTTTAAGACTTTAAAACACCTGTGTTAACGTAGCAAAAGTCATGTGTTTTAAAACAAAAATGTCAAAGTCTGGACATAATCTTAGAGACAGTGTTTGTATTTTAAATTGACTCCCGTACTGCAGCTTTTTCATTTGTTTTTCATTGTGTGTTTGCTTTTTTTTAATTCTTCATATTCTCTGTCCCAGCGACGGAAGAATGAAACACACGGCATCGAACATACAACGAGCACATCTGTCACGAATGTCTGTGCAATATATCAAGGACTTGGAGCATTAATACTGACTATTTCCCGCACAAAACCTGTCAAAAATCATACAGTAGTGTAGAGTTACATTACAACACGTCATCTAAACATGCAGTGCTGATGTGTTGGTTTTAATGTTCCTCTACTGGTGATTGATTGTTGAAATAGGCCCCTCTGAGTTGTGAATCACGTTCACCTGGGCAGTTGACATTTAATCAATAAACATCTGAACTGTTGCCATGACCCCGAGCCATAAGGATTTAATTTGGCTCCCCCATACCAACTGCTGCAGGACCCCCACGGATTTCCAAGACAAGCCTCCGATCACCTGTGGTTCATCTCAACATCCTCCCAGCAGATGAAAACAGAAATCTTATGCTCTATTTTTCGCAAGACAAATAATCAAATGCTTCTCTCAGTGTATGGCAAAAGGGTAATCAGGCCCGTGTCAACACTTCAATAGCAATAAAAAAAACGATTACTGCACTTGCACTGAAATTAAAGATCTGCCCTTGCAGCACCACTCGTTACATCTTAATAAAAACACAATGCTTTCTGAAAAGATTCTGCATAAGCAACTCTGATTCATTTCAAATCCCGAGCGATGCTGAAGCCAGAAATTAATTTGTGAAATTATATCTGTTGCCAAGATAGCCAAAGCTGAGAAAGGTTGTATTTAAGATCCATGAATAAAGTGGTGACACTTTGTATATCTGAAACCAGTTTGTTTGAAGTAACTGCAACTTATGTTTAGCTTTAGAGATGTTTGTTAAAGGAGAATGTCTCAGAAAAGGAGCAAAGGTTAAAAATAAACACTTTTTTTTTTCTATTTAACACAAGATGCTGAAACATGATATAATGTGACCATACAGCAATGAGTTCATGGATGTGGCAAACATGAATCTTTCACCTGAATAAATATTTAATCTTTGCTCTGAATCATTTAAAGCAAAGCCCTTTCTGTTGTTCTTCAGGCAACATGTGCATGCAGTGTACGCGGCTTTATCCCCACTTCTCCATCCCTGCCTCTCTCCCCTCCCCTCGTCCTCCCCCCTCTCTCTCTCTCTCTCTCCCTCTGTTTTTCTTCCCCTCTCTACCACCACACTGCCTCTCTCTCCCCCTCTATCTCTCTGTCAGTTGGACAAGCCGCTCAGTGACCCTGAAATATGGCACATTATGCCGCTCTGTTGATCACCGTACAGCATTACACCCTGAATCTGAATGCAATGTAAATGATACGATGATTCCCTCTAAGGCAACATTAACTTTACTATCGTTCAGCTTTTTTCAAGTGCAAAGGTTGGCTTCATGAGACAATGAACTAAATAGTAAGGTTGACTTTAACTTGATGTGGTGATGGTGCTGGCGCATGAGCAAAAAATTTGCAAAAACAATTTGAGTAATCAAGGATAAAAGAGGGCAACAAGATGAGGAAACCAGACCAATGTGTACTCTTTTTACGAATGCAACGGTATGGTTTCTGTCCTTAAACACAAAATCAGATCTGCTTTCGATGCCACCGTGCTATCTAGTTAAAGGAGTCAACTGGAGGTCACATGCAGTTCACGCCTGAATGGGTATGCATATGTGGAAAGAAATACTAGAATATGCATGAGTGCTGTTAACTTTATGTTAAACCAGTCTTGCTTGTTGCTTAGGCCAACATTAAAGTCGACTTCATAATATAAACACGTGCAGCCATTCGCTGAAAGTATAAAATACACTGTATCTTCAAGAAATTCATTGTCGAAGCCATAGCTTCACAGAAAGTTTATTTACACTGAACGTTTTTTAACCAATCAGAAGCATGTGCTG
>JAPQRN010000022.1:11208051-11223711 GCA_037367275.1 Coranthus polyacanthus
GTTTTCAGTGTCATGAATGTGGTTTACTGTTTTCCAGGTTAAATCTTTTAAACCCCTCCTTAAGTCACACTTTTATACGAGGGGATCTGTGGGATGGAGGTAGGAGGAGGAGGAGGGGGGGGGGGTGATCTGTGGGACTGCAGCTTTTAGAAACAGACACACAAGGAGAGGGGTTTCATTCTCAGCCCAAAGCTCCGCTCAGGCACAGCCCATTCTGGAGGAGAGGGGGATACACAGCTCTGTACTTCGCCGTGTCCATGTTGTCATCTCCGCCCCTATCTGATTAAAGCGCAGAGCTCGCCAGTCCTCCACACCGTCAGAGGAGAGGGATTTTTCGGCCGCAGATTCCCGAACGGACCCGTTGAGGACTCAGCTGTTCCTTTTGTTTTCCCTTATGATGTCCTTTAAACACAAACAGTGACCCGTTTTGAGCCAATGTTGCTGCTGCTGGTGCGCTCTGCACACGCGTGGGTCATGCTCTGCACCTGACAGTCCTGCAGACTTTTGACTTTAGACTTTATCAGGAGGAAAAACTTCGCTTCGCCCCAAGAAGTTATTCTGTGCTCCAGCCAGCGGACTCTTTCCACGCGGACTGTTTTACGCCGAAATATCAAACCTTGTTTTTTTACGCATTTAAAGCTGCACCACCGAGGCGAAACGGCGACCTCAGTCGATTACCTTTCTTTCCTTTGCTATCCCATGGATATTCACTGCAAAGCAGACCCCTTCTCAGCGATGCACCGTGAGTATACTGAATTAGTTCACACACCACATTTAAGTAATAACTGTAAATCCCTGCAAAAAAAAAATGCCCGCGGTGGTTAAAATGATCTAATATGAACAAAAAGATATTGGAAAAAAATGAAGTTCGTTTTTCTTTTTCAATCTTAAATTTGATCTTGGTTGCTTTCCGTTATTTTACTTCAGCAGTGTCTTAAAAATTAAAAATCTACCTTTAGTGATTCACCTAAAACATTATCAAACCCTGTGCGTTTTTCTCCCTGAGGGTCCAGTGTGTTTCTGGTGGGGGCAGGGAGATCCAGGGTTTTGATTTCCTCTGCTCCCGGGGGGATTTGGCAGACACAGGGTAATTTGTAGTGAAATTTCCAGCACAGTTTGTTTTGCAGGTGGCTGAGAACGAAGGCAGGGCGTGGTGAGGAATGAGAGAAGCAATTTGCTGTCTGTGGGCTGTGAATGTGTGTATTGTTGCACAGCAGTAGGTTAGTGTAATGCCAGGATGTGCTATGGACATGGCTGGACTGGTAGAAGGGGAGGCAGCAGTGGACATTAATGGACGACCAAAGCCACAGCTGCTGCCTAATGTTAAAAAGGGATTTAATAAAATACGTTTTCATACATAAGGGGGTGTCTAACAGCCATGCAAAAATATTCAAAGTCTGTTGACAAGACTGTACTGTAAAAACAAGCGGTTTTTTTTTTTAGTTTTTTAGTTTTTTTTCTGTTAGCAACTCACCAAAGGCGCAGTCTAAAACAAAGAAAAAGAAGCAGTTCAATCTGTGCAAAAAGGTCACATGATAAAGCAACACGAGTATGTATTAGAAGCGTCTTGCCAGAAGACATTTCAGTCTCACAGGCTTCTGACTGGATTCAATTAAAAACTCTTCTCTTTGAATAGACGGCCAGCATTTCAATGTATAAATCCCTGCCAGATGTCGCAGGACCACTTCAAGAACACACAAGGTGTCTAGAAAAGAGCAAAGATTGTTTAATTGGTTTTTATCAGCGTATCTTTGGTCATATGAATAACATACATCGAGGCTATCCAAACTTATCAACCACCGAAAAACATTCAAATATGTCATCAAGAAATATTTGTCCTCCAGAGTACAATTTTTTTTTTTTCCTTTGTAGTTAAGGGAGAATACATAATATATTATGCATGCTGTATGTTATCCCTTAAATCTCACGGTGTAAGTAAGGGATCATCTGGAGGCGCAGCTGGCTGGAGAATGTTCTGTCAGTCATGTTCCAGCAGGGGCGGCTGTTTTTCTTTTGCCCCCGCTGTGGAAGAACCAATTGTGCAGCACCTGTTTTACATTCCACCCGAGGTTTCAGGGGTCTTCACTCAGGGGATACTACAGTCAAGCTACATGGAGAGGAAAAAAAGTTATACTTAGAAGGAAACGTACAATTAGAACGATGAAAGGTTAAAAATGTTCCTTATTTCAGTTATTAGAGCTTTAGTTTAAACATCCAAAAGGGAGTAAATCATGCTTTATATGAATTAAGGGTTCAGAGCATTACATTTCAAGTGTCAATTCAGTATAACAACACAGTCAGATGCTGCTGAACTCAGTTTTGCTTCTCGTCTTAATTCTGCATGATTGTTTTTCTATCATGTTTTGTCTTACACCAACTACACTGATGCTACAGAAAATCATTGCTACCGTGTTGGTCTACAACTTCACAGTTTTGTTCCATTTTTCACTTACATTGTTTAATTGCAACAGATACTATAATGCTACTCGGATTCAAAATGTTCCTTCAGAGCTGTTCAACGTGACCCCGTCCGATTATTATCCGGATTTTCCTCAGCCCGTTGTGCATACTGTAGCAAACAGCATAAACGGTAGGCGTCTTTGGGAAGACTGTGCACAAAACTAGAAAATCAATTGAACATAAAACGGGTATTTTGGACTGGTGTGCAGATTTGTGGTCACTGCAGAATTTGTTCTGTGGCATGAGCAGCAGTTATCGCCCCGGCTGAGATGTGGGGGAGTGTTGGCGAGTATGACGAATCCATATCTGGACGGATCCCAGCATCGCTCTTCATCGTCGTCCTCCACCTCTCACACCATCTCTCCCACGTGTATTCATTTAACGGTAAACCTCACCTTCATCCCTCCGCTTTGATTTATAATTGAAGAATTTAATAGCTAATGTTAGCAGATATGAAAAGTCAGGGTGTGTAGTCGGCAAGATTTGCACTGCAGTCTTTTTCACATTTGTCCATTTTTGTCATTCTATCTTTCAAGTCTCACCATTATTGTGAAAATAACTCAGAAAGCTGTGTCTCGTCTAAGATATATCGCTGAGTTCATATACTCTCTCATATAAACTTGCTCTCGTTGGTGTCCTTGTTAGTAGGACAATCTAAAATGTTGGCAGGAAGACTGAATCCACAGAGACAGCCATGGATGAAGAGAGGATAATGGTTTGGACATGCTACTCAAAATCACTGGATGTAACTCAACTGTGCACCTGCTTGGTTTTGAAGGAGCACAACAAGACACAAGCACAAGGCTCAATATGGGCTCTTTGTACTCTGCTCTACAAATTACACCTGCAACACGATGATGAAATGAAATCCTTATCTGCAGCCTCCAGGGTTGTGAACATGCAGTATGTTAGAAAACTGACCACGGTCTCAGTTGTTTTAGCAAAAGAGGAAAAGACACAAAGACCACGCAACCTGGAAGGAGCCGCATCCCTTTCTACACATCACTCTACACACAGCGAGGGCAGTTAAACAGTAAGAAAGCGAGGTGGACGAAATCATACTTTTGTATTTTTCTCTTCTGCTAGCCGTAGAAAAATAAATCATTTTGGCTTTAAGAATAGCTAACCAAACAGACCCTTTTCCTTTTCTATTTGCTGCCTCCGAGACACTTTGAAGGCCATAAAACAAATTTAGGTGTCTTGATCTAAGCTGCAGAACTGTGTGTAAAACAGCTGTGTCAGACCAGGTGCATTTCTCCGGTCGCAGGCACAATTTATTCTCTAATTCCTGGCAGATAATTCGTAACTCCCCGCCGCCAGATGAATGCCATTAAAACTGGATTGTTTTTTTAAACTGCAGGAATGCCCCTTCGTACTGGTGGGGAGATTCCAGTTATTAACACACATTTCTTCGACTGCGGTTGTGTTCCACGTGAGGATTTCTGGGATTTTTTTTTTCACAAAAAAAAAAGGATTGATAATTCATCTATACCCTGCACCGAGTGTTAATGATATGAAAATCCTTTTCTGTCGCCTCCATTCAAGTCACATCACGCCAAGGGTATTGTTACAACTGGAACAATGTTGCGGACATATTGTGAAAACACAATATAACAGTAATTATGCCAGGGGAAAATTCATCCCAGCACCCCAGCTGTGAGCTCAATACAGCAATTTGTTTGGAATATGACATGGGTAATGAGAACCACTTGCTGCTGGACTCCATAAATTCTGTCAGGGTTTGGAGGTTGCAGGGCTGAATACTCTGCTCATCCCCCTGAAGTACTTGAAAAACATTCAGTGCATGTCACGCTGAGATATGCTGAATTTCCTGCCATTCCCAGATGTTCCCGCGCAGATGTTCTCAGAGGAGGCTTTCAAAGGAAAAGTTATTTGCTTGCGAAAGCTGTGCTAAAGTTTGCCGTTGCTAACACGTCCGTGCAAAAGTTGGCGCTTGTTTGCACATCATTCAACATAAAGACCCGTCTGGCACGAACCAGCCATTACAAGTCTATACGCAATATGAAGTAAATAAAATGGCAAAAAAAAATGTTTTAAATCCCGTGGAGACTCTCCCTCTTTCTATCATAACTAAAAATAAGTCAAAAGTGAATGTATTTTTAGTCAGATTTGACCTAAACTCCTGCCAGTGAAGTCTTGTGTTCTAAGTCCTAAACCATTAATTCTATCCTAAACAGCGTCGAAACATAACATGTGGAGTTTTTGACCTTTAGAGAATCTGTGCAGTCCAAGTCATGTTAGTCCACACTACTAACTAGTGGGGGAACAACTGCACCAGGCAAAATAAGTAGCTATTTTAGAGATCCAAGTGCAGATGTAGGTAAATGTAAATGTTATCCTGCAGCTGCACTGACCGACTCCAACCAAGTGGCACATCTTGACTGTCCAGAGAGGCACCCCCCCTCCCCCCCTCCCTCGGTGTTGAGGTCAAACAAAATTGATCAAAACATGATAGAGAGCTTGGTCAACAAAGATAATGGACACAGCGAACAGACATCCATCTCTTATCACAGGGCTCACAAAGCTGCCATACGTTGGGGAGTACTTGTCAGCTCCGTTCCCTTTGGCGAGTGGCTCCTGATTCAAGGCCAGATAAAGACATGACAGCGACAGACCCTTTATACCTCCAGACTGATTTGTAACCTTGAAGACTGTTTGGCATTTAGCCGCACAAACACTGGCTGTGGAAGGGCTAATGGGAGACCAAAATGTAGTTTGCGCACGTATTGTTAGATGTTTTATGGATGCCAGAATGTTCAGGCTTAAACGCTGTAAAGTGATCCTTGTGTTTGCGTGGACACAGTCAGGGCTGATTGGTCATTAATTGCGCTTGCAGATCTTTCAGGAGGTCGACAATCAGAACCAGTGTATCGACTGAGGTCTGTGTGCTGCATGTGAAATGGAGAACTAAAATTTTAGGACAACAAAAGGGTCAAGAAAGTCGTGTTTCAGTCAAATAAACCTCAGCCTTTCTTGACTGGTGCTCTACCAGTGCACTTGTGTTGTTTTCTTTTCTGACATTCATTCTGGTGGAGAGGCAAAAAAAAAAAGATTGTTTTTGTTTGTCTGACTGACAGCCAGTCATGATGCTGAACAACTTGTTCCCCTGAAATGGAAATTTTCAAAAATAGATCAGAGGTGTGCAGCAAGGAACAAAGGGAAAGGATATTTTATTTCCTTTAGTACAGGATCGTTCAAGAATGAAAAATGATGCAGTGAAGTATCTTTTCTTAGCATCTGAGAATTTTATCAGCCCTCACTGAAGCTGTCACGAAGGCATCGCATGAGTACGCTCACTTAGACACTGAGCTAATCAACATTCTTCAACTGTGTGCGTGTACTTAGCACGTTATTAGAACCGAGATATCAGTCAGGATTAGTGGAATATGCCCCCTGAGAAAGTAAGCGCACACTTCTGCCTGTGCTTCTTAGTTCTGCGATAAACATACAAGCAGCTCAGACACTTGTGTACAAAGAAAGATCACAAGCTGCTGAGCTTCAGACTCGCTGTGCTCTGTCTTTATAGAGGCTGCTTAGAATTTAAGAAGATGCAAGCGTGCAGAAACTTTTTAAGTGCAAATGTAAAAAAAAAAAAAAAGAGTCGGTAGCGTGATAAGCACAAGTAAGTACAAGAGATTAAAAGAGACAGTTCTCTCTATCACCCTACGCATAAAGATAGACCCAAAATATACTAAAAGATGACACAATAAGTCTATGAATACGTGTCTATGTGCCTAATCTACGCATCTTCATCATCTATGTGCGTCGTCGATACATTTATACATGTAGTGATCACTGAGCTCTTTCATTTACAGCTGATATGGCAGATGGTACCTGTTAGAAAGAGATTTAAGTGTGATTTGATTGTAAAACAGTTAACATATTCAGGGGTGAATGAAATCTGAATATATATCTGGAAGTGATTAAAGCACAAGCTCGTGATGCCTATTTATAGTCTTAACTTGATGAATTTAGATTTTAAACGTGGAGAATTACTCCGACTTTGCCGGATTTGTGTCCAAACTGTTACATTTGATTGAAATACGATGGCTTGTTTCGAGCCTCCACTATCAAATCGCATTTAGTCATTTTTTCCTTTTTCTGGGTTTGACATGATTTTCCTCATGTCGATATTGTTTGTCTGACCTGATTTATGCTCCATGGACACATCTGCAGTGAAGGAGGAGTCGGGGAATGGAAAACATGATTCCTTTTACATGCTTGGAGGTACAGTCTACACAGACTGATGACAATGAAGTTTCCCAACACCGTGTAACCTGATGCAAAAGGTCAGACTTTGTCCTGCACTTAAAAATACAGTACTATAAGCCATTCAGATCGATAGGTAGGTGAGCTTTTAGCTTTTAGCTCCATGTACTGTAACTACCACCCTGTAGAACATTTATATATGCATCATTTAGTCAGACATTCAGTCAGTCAGTCAGCAAAACTCTGACTGGCAACCAGTAATTGAGTCTGTCATCTGTAACGGTGCAGGAAAAATATGCAGCATTCTTTGACTGAGAAGCAAAATTCTGCACAGTAAACACAAGCAAGGTGAGTAGTTGTCACGTTTCCAACAACTGCTTACTTTAAAACACCGTCATACGAAACACTATCTTTTCAGCCAATATAAATTAATCGTTGTGGTGAAACTTGGCTTGACTTAACTCTTGCTTGGAATGAAATTGCCTTGGCAGTCTTTTGTGGTCAGACTTGTTCTTGACTTGAAAAAAAAAACAAAAAAAAAACACACACAAAAAAAACAAACTCCAGGACCAGTTCTGGTTGGCTATTCACATTATATCACTTGATTGATCTGGAATTTAATACCGAGTTCTGGCTGCTTCTATTGAAAGGCAGAGTCAGGCTTTTTTTTTTTTTTCTTTTTTTTTTCACAGGCTGTTGATATGAGGAATAACACTAGCCAATACATTTCTTTAGTCCAGAAATAAAGTGTCGGTCAGATTTGTTAGGCACTTTTGTCTAACTGTTGAAGCCTTGACTTTCCCTGTACCCGCATCAACATCTTGATTTTTTTTTTAACGTTTAATGCATGAAGTTCCCGATCTGGATGAATTCTAAAAACTAACTTTTCACCTGCACCATCAGGCTAAAATTTCATTCTTTGTACACCGGCAAACTGTTGACGTGTCAGCTTTTTGTTTCAGGCAACTTAACGAATGTTAGCATGCTAACACGCAAAACTATGATGCAGATGAAGTTTTTTAAAATAATTTATAGCATTATGCAGGCCTGTCTTAATGATTTAGCTGCTCATCAAATCTGAGGAGCCAACGCTTAATATTTTTACAGAAGACGTCGTAGCTATACGTGTAAACTGTTGACGTGTCAGCCTTTTGTTTCAGGCTAAAGTTAGCGTGCTAACACACAAAGCTATGGCTACTGTTGAATTTTAGTTAGCATTGCACAGGCGTATCATTTTTCGTACTTCAGCCGTGGGCTCAGGGACTTGAAAACAAATGCAAATCAAATTAATAAACGACAACACACTAAAACCAAACTGAAAATTCACAACAAATAGCTGTTTTTGCAGATGATGTCGTTGATGTCAAATTAACAAACGTTAGCATGCTAACACACACAAAGTTATGACGTTGTGTTTTAGCAATTTTAGCTTAAGTTTTCCTAATTTAACCGCTTGTCAAATCTAAGGGACTAACACTAATGAAAAACAAGTAAACATTTCTAATAATGTACTAAAACCAAACACTGTTACACTATGCTGTGGTGTTCTTTATTACTTAGCATTACACAGGCATTAGAATTTGTCATCACGTTTTAGCTGTTTGTTACTTCGCCACCAATGGCTGTTTTTTAGAGATTTTGTGTTTTAAGGTGAACTCATCCGTTGAACGTAAACCTCATTCAGGCTCGGCGGATGAACATTCAGCTCCCTGAAATTATTTGTGCTGTGGACAGAAGGCCTCCTCACTGTCAACATCTGGCTCTCATTGACACCCGAGAGGCTTCTGAGGTGTTTTCTAAGCCTCATCAGGTCGGACTATTGAAGCCGCTCTCAGCACAGCAATGAGTGAGTGACAACAGCCTCCCAGAGATAACGGCAGAGCAAGAGAAAGCCCTCTGGATAGCAGCAGATCCTCACTGTGTGTGTGTGTGCGTGTCCCTGTGTCTGTCTGTGGAGGTGATGAGTGAGAATCAGGCCCAAGGGGGATCACGTCACCACGGAGATAGCCACCATCGCCTAGCAACCTCAGCCCTCAGGCCCACAGAAAGGAAGTGCAACGTGAAAGCTGATCCTCTTTTAAAAATGTGCTAATAATGGGTCTTTCCAAGCAGACAAAGACTTTTAATGTTGTATAGATGTTTTTTTTTTTTTTTTTTTTTACATATTTAATTAAAGTCGTTTTGTTTTCAGTAATTAGATGCCGATTTAAATAATTATTGTCGGCTTTAAACTAAAGTTGGGCTCTACGTATCGACATGATCACTATGTAATTACAGAAGGCGAACGTTGCAGCTTTATGCATTATTAAGTGATGTAGATTGTGTGCTTTTTCTAAGTGTCTGCCTAATGTGAAATGTCTTTGATTAAGTGAGCTTTTTACTAGCTGTCGCTCTGACCCAGCCAGCAGTGTCCAGACTCTGAGCTCATTTCATTCGTGTAACTAGACAAATTATTGTCTTCCTGCTAGACACCCCTGACAAGGCACGTCAATACTGCAGGTGCAGTTGGGCCTGAAATTGCTTTGTTTAAACTTGTCAGGTTGGAATGGAGATTTTTTTTTTTTTTTCTTTTAAAAGAAGGACCAGTCCAGTTTTTGCATGTTTAAGACGCTATGCAAACTGCCTGTTTGAGTTGAGCTTTGACATTTTTTTCTCCCTCCCCTAATTTAAAGTAGCTGCTACAAGTGGAATGTGAAGCAATGTGCAAATTGGACGTAATCACGTACATGTTTGAGGATAATTAGGCTTTTATGATTTCAAATGCCCCACCACATTTTGTATATCTCTCACTTTATTTAGGACTATTTGTTTTTTGCAGTAACAATTTTCGTGTAGTTCTTTGATTTGATTATTTTTTTTTTTCTGTCTCATATACTCCATATTGTACTGAAAAGTTTGCTCACAGTATTTTCCTATTTAAACGTATGTTCTTACTTCCCCTCTTCTGCTGTGAAGCTTCAATTTCACTATATCTTAAAAAGACTTGTTATCGTACCTTGAGCACCACACTCATTTACTTAACTTTAACCTCAAGTAATGAAAATGAACATTTGTATTCGTCACATTCAAAGATGTCCAGACTGGTATGAATTGAAAGAATGTAAAGTATGAGAGCTTTAAAACACTTATAATGCACGGATTATACCAGCTTGAATAGTCTTTCCCCCCAATTTGTTCAGAGGACAAAGGGCAGAGATGCACATTCCTGAGAGCAGCACTGGAGAAACATTCCATCCACTGTTTGTAATTGTTCACAGCTGTAAGCCGAGTCTGCTTCCTATTTGTCACATTCACGGGTCAAGTGTTACCATATTTTTCATAATCACTCAGAAAATAGAAGTAAAGCTCCAGAAGAGAAGAGTGTTTATGTAGACTTACTGCAGTAGGTGAAGCAGTGCAGCTGCGAGCCTCCCTCTACCTCTGCTACTTGTTCATCTCCCGCGCTGTGTTATTGCGAGGATGTACCCGCCATTTATCTATTTGAGCAGAGGACTGTAAATAAGACCTTGTCAAGTGTTTCTGTAGGATTTTCCTGCCATCTCACAGCATGAGGTTGTTATTGTGTGAAAGGTGTCTCCTCCCCTTCAAATTCAGTCTGGTGAAACTGAAGCGCCTGGGGTTGGAATAAAATCTTTAGAAGATGCTGATTTTACTCTTTGCAATAACTCAGCTATACTTTCGCACAGCATGTAATGTGTCCCGCACAAGCAAATAATTTTAGGGCCCCAGATTTTGCGTGTCACTTGTTATTACAAAGTGTAAAGTTGCATGCAGAATTAGAGGAAAATGAGTGCATCCCATACTGTATCTTCCCCGTTTGAGCTATTGCAGAGCCACATTATTAAAAATAGGTGTTATGATTGTGTTTGCATGCGCTCAAGTGTGTGTATGTGTGTTTGCACAGGAGCCAAAATATTCAGCACTGTGTACAATATCTGCTTGTGCTGAGAGTGAATGCAAGTGCTCCACTTGAGAACAAATGGTCAGGTCTATTGTTTATGATCAATATCTAACAAAGCATGGATCTTACAGACAGTACTGTAGCACCATGTGGCTGGTTTTTTTTTTTTTTTTAATTAGCTGCACCAACTCGTTCCAAAAGAGTTCAAAAACAACAAGAATGCATATGCTTTATTTATTAGTTCCAAATCCTGTTTTTAATACCCAATGCTTCAGAAAGTAAACAACAAACACGGCAGATTCATGCTAAGGATCTGACATCAGTTGGAGCAGAAAACCTCAGTCATCTCATCCAAGTAAATCACTTTGCCCAACCCACGAAATTATAGTTTCTAAGCTTGCGGGCAGGGGAATGTGAGTGACGGTTTTTCTTGTGGACCTTGGGTATGTTTTCAGGAACCACAGACATAAAAGATGTTTGCTGCCAGTAGAGGGTGCTGTAGCTCCTAAAGTCTTTCTTTGGAAAAAAAACACTGGACTCTTGTACCATGATACCGTTTGTTGTCACCAGATTGAATATTACAAAGTACGGTAATATCTGAGAGCGGCTACATGCTGTGTGCGGATGCATGTCGATGTTATATTTGTAGCTTTAATTGTACCTCTTTTGTCATGCGCTTTCTTTTGAAAGTGTTTTTTTATTAATATCAGTGATGACAATGGTTTCAATAGACAATAGACTTCAAATTCAAACAATGTGATGGTTGTTGCAACACTTTATGGTGTTTTCTTGTTTTGACTGTGTAATAAACTTTCTTGTGTCTGTGAGGATCATCTTCTCTGCATTAGGCTCCCTGAATTAAACACAGATTGACACAATGGACTGTCTGGTGTTATTTCTTTAAAGCTGTGGTTTCACTATTTTAATACATTACTGAGCGTGATGTTTGTGTCCATAAATATGTGTATGTGCCTGGGTAAGAGCGTGCAGGCATGCATGCGTGTGTGCTCTCGCTGTGATGAGCTGTATGCTAATGCACTGTTGTGGTTTTGCAGCATTCCCCCTCCTCTGCTGGTCTGAAGTGAAACAGCTGCCTCGGCTGCTTTGCCTCCAGCTGCTTCCAAATTGTCCCGCCATTAAGCTATTATATGTTTACAACCACAGCACCGAGCAGGCCCACTAGGTGCTAGAAGTCCTGATGATCCTCCTCTGTTGTAATGGATCATTATCCTGGTTTCTGATTCCACAGCTTGTGCCACGCCATAATTGGCTCCGCACTATCTTAAAGCTGTAAAGGTATCACACAATGCAGTCCTGATGACCCAGATATGTCACTTTGTCGAGGTTAAAAAGAGACGTCTTGAATGACTGAATTATATATCGGTTTTATATAGCACTATTAAATCCCATTGTGATAAAAATAATCCTTCTGCTACCATACGGATTTTGCTCTCTGAAAAAGCTTCACAAGCACTAACTCTCGTTTACCCCTCCTTTAAGTCTGGAGATGTGGGAAGAGTGTCCAGTCAGAGGAGATGAACATGAACATATTGATCTTATTTGGACAGGCTTTTGTCTGGGACACATCCAAACCCACACAGCCAGGGGAAGGACCACAACAGGGTGTAAGTAATTCTCTTGCAGTGCAGACACACTCTGCATAGGTTACGGACAGAGCAAAGCCACTTGTATGATTCAAACTGTGTGTTTTTGTCTTTATTCAGCATGTTATGATTTATTCAACCGATGGACCCTCACATTTTTCTCCCCAGTTCACTTTTAAAATGCGGTTATGGTGCTATTTTAACAAACTCCAACTACATTACATGCAAGTGAGCTCCGTGATACATGCCAGAGAGGTGTTTCTTTGTCAAGAATACAGTCCAAGAAGTCCATCTGGTTTATGTTATGACAACACTGCTTTAAGACGCAGCTTGTATACGACTCAGCCAGTTAGCAGATTTCAAGAATTGGAGTCATGCACTGCACTGCATGGTTCTCATTAACAGCAAATACAAAGTAATACTGTAGTACAGTTTATTCCACATACAGCTATTTTACAGTAACTTGTCTGTTTACCGAGACGAGTTCATACATGAGAAAAAGAGCAGCATCAAGTGAGTCCTTATTGCCATCATTATTTGTCATCAGCATTCATCAGGATCTGCTGCCTTTCATTTATTTAATGCCGTTCATGGTTTAAAAACGTTCTTGTTAAAACATACAGTGCACAATCTACAGTGACTCGAATCTGATAGTGTTTGGGAAAAGCCCCTATAAACGCAGTTGCAGTTTCTTGGGAAAATGAGCTGAATGCAGTTGCTCTCAGGCCCAGTTAATCCAGTATCAGTTAGACTCTAATTAAAACCCAGAAGGCTTTATCCCCATGACACCATGTAGGCGCTTGACACATTTCAGGGAAATCAATTAACCTGTATATTGTTAACATTTTCATGTGAGGGTGGCACTAAATGAAAGTTAATGGAGTGTTCAAAAGGTTCGTCCTCTGGGGAGCATGTATGTGCTCAGTAAATTTAATGTTTTTTTTTTTTTTTTTTGCTTTACTTAAAGAATAATATTGAGTGAAAGATTAACTAAGTAACCACACACAAAAAATGAACTTTTACTCCTCTGTATTCCCTATTAATATTTGAATTTTAACCATCAACCCGTGTTCTGGTGACTATGGTTTCCTGTAGTATAGAGGTGTAATCATACAGTTTTACGAAACACGATGCGATCGCAGGCTTATTGATTCCTGTCACAAAAAAACAATGTTTTCTTTTTTAAATTCCTCCAACTTTTGAAAAATTTCTGACAAATGGAGCGAAATTCTTTCTTGTGTGTTTGGATTACTCTGTGGAAGGATTTCAAAGCAACAGGTTCCTCTGTTTATCTGCCATCTGTTTAGAATAAGGCAACAAAACACACCCATCCAATCACAGAGCCAAGTTTACGCTCAGCTGGTTGTAGAGGGATAACATCAGATATGCATCACTACAGCTTTATGGCTTATTGGCTGATTTGGTTTTCACAGGATCCTTATCTTCCACTGCATCAAATAAGCACTTACTGGGATTAAAGCAAGTGTGTTAGAACTCAAAAAGTCACCTGATGCTTTGAAAAACAATCAAGCCGTAAAAGTAATTAGAGCTCCTATGTTGTCACGTGTTTGTTTTCATAGAGTATAATGAGAGGTTTCATTAAAAAAGTCTTGCTTTTGCTTCTCTGCAAAGTCTAAGAGGAGTCTGATGAAAATATCCACAAAATGTCGCACAAAAAGGCATGCGTGCGGGTCCGGTGTTTCGCTGTGTATCTCTGCATTTGCGCACTGATTATCTGTTTTCCTTCAAGAACCAATTCGTAAGTGAGCTAATTACGGTAAAATTTAAAAAAAAAAAGTGAAATTTGGAGCGTAGTTGTGGCGTGGCAGTAATACAGTAGTTTTATTTATAGCAAATGATTGCTGAGTCTGTAACACACAGATGAGGTCTCGTGTCCAGGGGGAAAAAGATATCAAACTACACGGATAACATATGATTATATTAGCACTGAAGTATGGCCTGATTATTTTAGCTCGATATAAAACCCCCTGCTGCTTGGATAATTAGCCGAGCAACAGCCTCATCGCTGGATTCTGCTAAAAAAAAAAGAAATATATAAGTGTATAATTTTGTATCATGCCTGAACCCACTGACAGCACAGGCCCCTAGTGTGTTACAGTATGTTATAAAGACTTAATATAGTAAATCTACTATTGATTAAACTACATGATTCATACATAATTTAATGCACTTTTTAATAAGGTTCAGTAACACATGTTTAATGATCCCATGACATCAACTCAGCTGAGTACAGTGTCCCATGGCTGCTCTAATCCTCTAGTGTAACAATGATTCGGTCGCATTAGTGGCTCGTACGGTTTTGTTGATTCACCCTCGACTGGTTTCTTACTGGAATATACTGACAGTTCCACAGCGCCGTGTTTGACTGACAAGTCTGTTTGTGCAAAATCGAAAGGTCATCAAGCACATAAAGTACCATCACCTTGTTTTGTTAGTCATTCCCAGTTTGCGCACTCATACAGTCGGCTCACGGGCATGAGTCACTGTTTGCAGAAAAGCTCCCTTTATGATTGCCTCCTTCTTTTCCCAGGTGTCTTATTGAAAGAGGATCAACATGCTCGAGGCAAATCACATTTAGTGCTCTGCTGTAGGATGTGATTGGTGATAGATCAGGCTGTATTAGGTAACAAAGACTTGAATTAACTCGCTGTCAAATCAATAGCGCCCGCGCTCTCTGTCTCACCCGTTTGTGTGTATGTGTGTGTGGATTTTTCTCAGACACAATGTAAAGGATATGTGTATGCATTGCTTAAAAGTATATATTTATGAAGGGCATGAGCAACGCAATGTTATAATAATGAATAAAACATTATTTGGTTTAGATATTCATAAAAATATGCATGTAGATAACCATTGCAGCAGCGTTGTAAATACATGTTCTCTTTATCGTCTTGATTGTTTAACTGGTGGCTTTTAGATCATATATGCTTCTTCTGACTAAATGTAAAGATTGTCACCACTTTAAAGGTTCCCCATGTAAGATTTACATGTGCTTGTGTGCTTACATGAACATTAGCTGACTGCATTTCGAAGCTGACTGTAGCTACGTTGCAGCTGTAGAGGAGCAGAGGAGAGGCAGCGAAGAACTCCAGAGTCAGTGTGAGGATTTTGTGGAAAATAAAACCCGAATCCTGAGCCTGTTCTCACTCCCAAGTCGTCACATACTGCCGCTTGGTCGCGACCCCTTGGTGTGCCCCTATAGCGTCAATATTCGACACGCAAGGTACCCGATAGACGTCAGTGTAAGTCCTTAAATGTTGGAAATTAACGACATGGGCGAGGTTCCACAGGTTCTTTTTGTCTTCCTTATTTCAGCCCTTCCCCCAAATCTTTTATCTTGTAACCGAGTGGGGTTTTTTTTTTTTAGGCCGGACTAGCCTGCGTGTTGAAAAATGACATCCTAGGGCTACCTTACGTGTCGAAATGTGGCCAAGCCTCGGTATG
>JAPQRN010000022.1:11223811-11258921 GCA_037367275.1 Coranthus polyacanthus
GCCGGACTAGCCTGCGTGTTGAAAAATGACATCCTAGGGCTACCTTACGTGTCGAAATGTGGCCAAGCCTCGGTATGTGACGAGTTTGGGGTGAGAATGCGTTGGAGTCTCTACATAGAATCAGTATATTGTGGCTGTTATCATAAACGTGTGCAACCGAGACTGTCATTAGCTTAGCTGGCTAATTCATTGTTTATTTTTGATATATTTTTTGAGGGAAAATATAATACTTACTGTATATTTGTCGCAAGATATAGTACTTTAATTTATTTGTGTTTCTTAATCCCTTTCTCTTCATCTGACAGATTATGTGTGTGTGTGTGTGTGTGTGTGTGTGTGTTTCTGTGGTTTTGTCTACCACTGTGCGGCTGCTTTGTTAACCTGTGAACGAGTCTGCATTGTTAAGGTCAGAACAGACTTAACCTGCTTATTTTTGACAGAGCCGACAGCCTGTTTTGGTAGAAACACTAATCTGGAGCTGTCAGAGCATTTCTGTCGTGCTCACAAATGTACATGACCTCGTTTTGCCAAGGAGACTTTACTCTTTTCGATTCGTGGGTCCATTCAGATTAAAAAGGCGTCTTTCTGGGTACAAAGCATTTTTTTTTTTTTCAACATATACTTTATAATTGAATGTCTTAGCTTTGCTTATCCCCAGAAGATTAACAAAAGTAGTCAAGGACATTTGGCAGGGATTTACAATGGCCATCACGAAGCATGAAACTGCACTTCACCAGTCTGACAGACTCTCTAAAGCATGAGAGCATGTTGCCTTAAGGCCAGTCAGCATTTACACAGGCCAAAAGCAAACTAATGAAATTAGACACATGAACCTGACCACTCCCGAACATTTTGTAGAGTCCAAGCAATTTTCAGGAGATGGAGCCAGGTCAGCTAATTTAGGACGTTTTGTTACTGTGAAAATGATTCAAATCTGGCCACATTATAGAGTATTAGAGGCAAATGAAATGCTCAAAAGCAAGACTTGTAGCAACAGCAGTATTGTGCATACACTGGGACATTAAACTGTATCTTCAAGAATACACTGAGGGTGCTACGTGCAATGGATTGGATGTGATAAACCCTATGTAGAATAGTTAGCATATAAAAAATTAACAACCTTCCCTTTTAGTTTAGAGTTTGCAGCATCTTTTCTTTTGATGCATAATGTTGTTAATTGTGCAGCGATGATGTGAAAATGAAGAAGGAACCTCTGCAGACACGTCAATTAGCAGACAAATGAGGCCTACAGCTATACATGAAGCCAATTAGCAAACAGAGATGGCCTATAGCCACACATGTCAAACCCATGAAGTCATACAGTAGGTGAAAGTTCAAATCCTACGGTACATATAGTACATAGTACAGTTCATAGTGGTGGTATTTTGATGCAATTTTCAACTTATTTAAGACTTATGTGTAGCCTAAAGGCATCCTAGATACTATAATAACATTGCAAAACAAAATATACAAGCGAAAGCCTGATACATCTGTGCTGAGCTCACTTGGATGAGAGCTCGGTCCACATTCAGGTCATCCAGGCCAGGCAGTCTGATTTCACACAGCTGTTAGCTCAGGTGTGCCTGGATAGCCACCAGAACTCCTGATTCCTCCTCGTGAACAAAACGCAACCCTTTCAACCACAGCCTTGGTTTCATTTTCTATGTGCTCCGCGCTGTAGGTCAAGAAGAAAAACCAGAATACACGACGAACGTGAACGAGCGGTAGACGAGTGTCAAATGCATAAAACATTGCCTTTTTTTTTTTTTTTTTTGCCGTCACCTCTATCTTTGTGTCAGTCTGGCCACAAAAAGACAGATTTGTATATTACTTTCTTTTAAATAAGCCTGCAGCTGAAGTTAAAGTGGATTTGAGTTGAGAGGTTTTTTCTATTCATGAGGCAGATATTCTGGTGCAGTGCAACATTTATTACTCAGCAAAATCGTAAAGTGGTAATAGACATAGTACCATTAGAGACGAGACGCTCTTCTATGCTAAATTAAGCCAGAGTGAAAGGTTTTCTGTTAAAATGATTTCTTAATGATAAAGTCTGTGTTCCATCATGTAATACATGTAATTAATTGTCTCATAATAAGAAGCTTTGGCAGACATTTTTGTACTCCTTGGAGGTCGGTTTGACATTTTACTCTCATTTCAGTTTGACAACCCTCTCATACACCAATCCAATCTAATACATGAGGAGAATATTAAGCTGTTAGAGCAGCAAGTGTCGTATGATGTGGGATACATTCCTTTTTGTGCAAAACCCAGTGACTTGAGATGAGTGAGAGGGAAGGGGAGGGAAAAGAATATATATCCATTTATCACTTCAAACTACTGCGTACCAAAGCGTCAGCAGCTCAACACTAGAGAAGGACTTGAGGAGATTAAAGTGGAGGCTGAGACACAGAGAGCAGGGCAGGTTTCCAAGGAAACAAGCTGTGCTCGGGACACAGAGTTTTTGATGGTGGCATGTCAACATTCAGAGGAGCTCCAACAGATGCCCACTCGATTAGTCAAACACACAGGGAAAAAGTCGCAGAGCCGTTCACATCTGCGAGTTTGGAAAATAAAGCTCGCACAAACAAAATCTATCAAGGCAACACGAAACACAATCTTGTGATTAATCTTATATTTAGGCATAATGATATTGTTTTGAGAATGATGAGCAAGAGCATATTGTGTGAGATTATTAAGATTGTTTTTTTTTTCTTGGTATATGTCGCAGGTCTGAACTAAAGAAGTACAAATACTCCCTTACTGTCCTTAAGTAGAGTTTTCATGTACCTAAAGAGTATTTATGTTTCTGACAACTTCTTACTTTCACTCCCTTTAACACTAATACGTGTACCTTCGACTCCTCGCATTTTATTATTGCGATTATTATTGGTTATTTTTATTTTGCATGGTTGCACGTCTTCCCAACATCAAGACTGATTTGAACCTAAACAGATGGGACAATAACACGGAGAAAAGATGACAAATGTAACAAGATGAAAATGACAAGAAAATGAGACTGGATTGAGAAAAGCTGCCATAATGTTTCACCTTCTGTTTCCGACGGTGAAAAGCGATTTGCATATCGGAGGCAAGTTAATGTTCATTATTTTCAGTGTATTATTTTGTATTTTATTTGCAGCTAGAATAGTTTCTGCTGTATATTAATATGACGTGAGGTTCAGCTTTGCACAGAAACAGATGGTGGAAATGACTTTTTTTATTTCTGGCACATTTCAGAGGCTGTACTTTTACACTTTTCGAGTAGAGTAGTTCTTTTTTTCCACTTTGAGTAACGAATGTGTGTACTTTTGCCACCTCTTAGTTATTTTTACTTGCACATCGGGCTAAATTGCGCTCAGTTAGTCACTGAGCACATGACAGACAGCATTTAGGAATTGAAGCTGTTATAAATCCCTCACGCAGCGATTAATGATTAATCGGAGAAGTGAACACGATGCTTTGAAACACAAAACAGAGCGCAGTATGTGTGGGTTGTAACGCTGTCCACAGATGCAGACACTGCGAAGGCCTGACATGTGTGTGGTATTTATGACTCCTTTCAGGCTAGACAGCCTACGTTGACTTGCACTATGCATTATTTAAAACTCTGACAGAGTGTGTTTTCAAGTTGGTCCAACTTTTTTTTCTCTCTCTCTTTTTTTCCCTCCAGCTTTCCCGTTTGTGTTCAACTGGGTGCCAAAATGTGGCTGTGTGCTGGAATACATCGAGAAATGGTGGGAAAGCGGAGGGACTCTCTGTGTGTGGCAAAGGCCTGCACTTGGATTCATTCGCTCGATGTGAATTAATGGTTTACTAGAGTGTAGCTGACGCCTTTTTGTATCACCCACAAACTACGGCACGACTCTAGATGAGAAACCCCCCCCACCCCCGCGTTAGATCACTCAGGAGGCCGTGCGGAGATGCAGAACCAGGTGCAAATAAAATGATCCTGTCACCTAAATCTGTTTTTGTCTGTCTGACGCAATCTCCTCCAAGAAAGAGCAAAAGTTACAACTTCTGCATCGCTTGATTGGACTGGAAACAGCCTCATCCCTCATGATTAACCCCGAGTTGAAAACATGACAAAAGAGAAAGAAGAATAAAACACTCATGATCTCCATCCCTCTCATCCACGCCATAATAGGCTATTGTGGGAAAGTGCTATCTTTCTTTGTCACATACTGTACTAAACCAGCTTTTTCTTTCAGGAAAAATAGCACCTTTTATGTGATGTCTGTCATTTCATCTGGGGAGCAGCGACGGGGGATAAAATGTTCTGTGTCTGAAGATGTTTTTTTTTTGTTTTTTTTTTTAAACTGAAGGTGTCCTTTGCTTCCAACATGTGTAAAATATATTCAGTTGTTTTTTTTTTTTTGTGCTTCCAGTGCAGTCACTGTGCCTCGAACAAAAACATGGGCTCTATTCAGAAAGCCATTTTAGTCAAGTAATACACATGTTACTTCACAGCGGTGAGCGTTATTGCCTTGTGTCCCTCGGTAGCAAGTGATGAATCAATCATGGTTTTATTTCTGTAATTTCGGGTTTAGTCCACTTAAGGAACAACTCTGTCTGAGCACCAGAGAGCAATTGGCAGTGTGGCAGTCCCATGTTTAGTTATTGATTTTGTGCTTCGTGTTGTTGGCTGTGGTATTTTTAAACCTGCTTAGGATGAAGTGAAGTCATTGCTTCTCCGTGCTTCTCCATGCTTCTGCTGGGGACAGAAATGCAGTGGGCTTTACTGCTTTAACAGCATCCCCCTCAGAGAGATTAGAAAGTGTAACGAGTCTGGGCGGCGAGTTCAAAACCTTCTGCAGATACACTCCAATTGAACCTGATCTGAGGAAAAATCAAAAATAGTGATGAAAGATTTAGCCTTACTTCTTCAGCATTTACCCTAATATCAGAAAAAAACATCCAGACTGCGCTGAAATGTGCACTGTGCCTGCTTTTTTCGGTGCTGAAATGTGCCACGTATATTTAACATCGGTGTTGGGAAGGTTACTTTTGAAATGTACGTTTTATTCCCCTTTGATTCCTATGCAAACAAATGTTTTAAACTGGGCAATAAAGCTGAAAAGTCCTAAAAGAGCCCTCATTTTTCTGATTTCAGAAGGAAAATATTGTTACATTTCCAGCAGAAATAGAATATATTCAGATGTATCCCCTTTTTAATCACTGGCATTTTAATGACGGTTTTCTAATTTAATTACTCAATGTTGTGACATGTAACTAGTCCCCAACACTGTTGAACATCAATAAAACAAACCAGACCATGAGAGAGAGCCTTGTTGGTGTTTTACTTTATGCGCCACCTGGTTAAACGTTGTAGGAAATCTGCTCAACGCTTTATACACCATAAAGCAGAAAGACGAGGCTGTTCTTCCAGCTCTAATGAAGCATGCAGATTTTCCCACAATGGCAGATGGAACGAGGGAAAGAATCATGTTATCCTCCCAAATGAAGCAAAACAAAATGATTTTGACGAGCAGGGGTTTTATGAGGTGTTAATTCTGACAAACAACGTGGCCAAAATATCACAGTAAAAGCAGATCACTGTCTCTAATCTGTTTGCAGGATTTCTCTTTTTGAACCGTGGCCGCTCTAATGGTGGAGTGTGTAACGATCCTCAGTGACCCTGGAAATAAATGATCAGAAGAAATACTCGGCAGTGCAACGAGGACACTTCCAAGCTTGCAGGGTTTCGCGCTAATTTGGCAATTATGTTCTGAAGCAAGAAAGAGCCTCTTAATTGAGTAGAGGCTACAAATAGAAACACTTGGGTCATCAGTGAAGCAATGCTAATCTCTATTCTGAAAGGGAGTCAAGTTCCCAGCTCAAAAACAAATATTCACACATCAATTCTAAACAATTACTTTTGGGTCTTTATTGAGATATGCCAGTGTTAGTGCTACACTGTACATACGTACATATTAATCTCACATCGTCAGGCCTTCCTCCACACTGCGCCACCCACTACCATTCTGGAATGTAGAGGGAAAAACTCTCGGCTGTTTGGTTCGTATGTGTTCCTTTATACGATTCACACTCGTCTTGGGCGGCGCTAAGCGTAGGATGCGGTGACGGTATCTTTGTAAAATAGTGTCAGGGGAGAACTCACTTGTTTTGGTGGAACATTTGCAGGTGGAGAAGCGAGCCGTGGTATTAAAATGACTAAATCCCTGCGCAAGAAAATGGCACATAAAACGTCACGTAAAACGTCAAAACTTGCCATTTTCAGTGTGCAGTTGCAGCTCGGAGGTTTCTGTTGTTCTTTCACATCAGGGGACTTTGGAAACGGTGACATGCAGGTAGCAGCAGGGAGGAGAACTGAAACAGTCGCCCAGTGGCAGGATTATTCCAGCAGAGTTTGAGCCAGACTGCATATCCATTATACATATACGTTTTGCATTATAGCGTTATAATTTTCTTGTCCAAATTTCACAATTTGACTGTGATTTCAAGCAACATCTGCAATGCTGAGATGGAACACAATATCAGAAAACATGTATTTTCAATAATGTTTCAGTATTGTTGTTGTACTGCAACGTTGTCTGCCATGAATTGTTTCCATCTGCCTTCTGCCTTCATGGTGATGACAAACATAAATCAACTTGGCTTCTTTTTAAATTAGAATTATAGCAATTAACACAAAGCCAAAGCCTAAAAACTAACAATAAATGAGGGACTGTCCATGGACAAAACATTGCGGCATAATGAATATTTTCTGTTCTCTTTTATTACAGCAAAATGACTATTTGGGACGGTGGTCAATAGTCACTAAGATCTTTCCCGGCAGCAATCATAGCACGTTTAGCAACAAAGCAGTGACCTTGAAACAAGGTGGGGCTGTGTATTCTGAGCTCCGAACAATTTGTCTCTCCAATTTCTCTGCAATTCCTGCAGTCCATCACTGTCATAAGCTCATTATTGATCAGAGACTGATGCGTCTCATGTTCACAGTTAGTTGTCTTCCGCTGTGTCCTCATCACTCTTACGTTAGCTTTGCACAGTGATATGTAACTGTAAAATAAAACAAGGTCTTGAAGAATGATTTCCTGTAACAATAACAACATTAGTCATCGTATTGAGCGCGCTCGACTGAAAGTTCAAATATCTTTACTTATGGGCGTCTGTGAGTAGAAGCAATTTAATCGTTTTTATTTAACAGCGGCAGTTCAATAAAACCTTTTAAATCAACGATCAGCGTTTGTAAGTTTCATTTTTAAGGTGGAAGCTCTGGCAGGTTGGCTGTAGTGCAAGCTTTACAGCATGAGCTTCCCAACGCAGCCTGAAGCGCTGCACTGAACAAACAGCAGCAGGAAATTACTCTAAATTGTACCCAGAAATGTGAGTATGTGAACAAAATGCCTCGTATGTGTGTCTCAAACCATCCTGCAAATGTCTGAGGACTGCTCCGAAGCATGGAGGAACATCCATCTCATTTAAATAAGTCAACAACTGCCAGAGTATTTAGATTTTAGGCTGAGTACACGGGGTTCCTCCGCAGGAGACGCCCCCCGGCATGTTGGTTTTCTGCTGATTGACTCAGCGGGCTCTCATTATCACGAGGAGAATGAGCTGTAAATGTTCCCACTGCTTTTCCTGTTTATTTTCATGTTACATCGTGGTTAGGGAATGTCACTTCATCGCCTGTTTTGCTTCTCCCTAAAACTGAGAGGAGGAGTAACCACATTATTTATAGTCTGACATGCTTTATTTAGTATTCTCACTAGAATAATAGAGAGAAAAAAAAAACCTCTCTGTTGGTTCAGTGCAACAGTAAAACTCTTCAAAGCAGTGGCTTTGTACACTGGCCTCTCTACTTCACAGGATGAAGGACTACGCAGTGATTTGTCTTCAGGCTACGGTGTAGGAGTGAGATACTTTCAATAATGTGGTCGTGCCGTGTAGAAGGAGCTAAAGAGGATTGAAGGTAAAGAAAAGCTATAAAATGCATCAAAGGGAGAGTTTCCCCTCTGTAGCAGCAACAGGAATCAATACAAGCACTGGTGTTGTAACTAACAGGTAAGCACAAGTGTTGGAACACAGCCTGGGAAAAACAAGGATTATCTGCTTCCAGTTTGATGCATTTATGTGGTAGTTAATTTGTACCTTTTAGGCTCTGCCTTCACTCACTGTTCTCTGGTGCTAGGGTACATACTGGGGAAAAAAAACCTTTTAATTGCCAGAACGTTGCTCATGAAAACCAGGTCCAAGTGTGAATCAGTCGCATGTCCGTACTCAGGATTCAGCACAATGTTATATCATAATTACAACACTGACTGCATAATTGTATTAGCAATTTTAAATCCACAAATTCCAACTATACATCTATACATCTATACATCTACAAGTTGGAACCTACATTACATTAATAAGGAAACCCAACTTTCTTTTTCTTTTTCCCAATTTGACTCGATACAGACGATGCCCTGATATTGTGCCTTAACATTTAGACGAAATGGTACATATATGTAGCTTTTTTTCCCTCAAAATAGCACACATAGTAGCCTTGACTAACAATAATTACCCTTATGCGATGCATTAGTGCGTACTGTAACTTACGAGACAGATATGGACTCCTGCTTCATGCTTATTTTTGACAGCGTATGTCTGTAGTGATGAAATGAGCAGCAAGTTTTGTGCATCACTTTTTTTTGAGAAGGTATTTTGATCGGTGACTGCACTGAAGGACTGAACAAAAGCTACAGAGAACCGCAGTTTGTTCAGATAATATTAATCCATGCAAATTACAAGGCTTTTGCTAAGTGAGCGTTGAAGGAAGTGGAAGGAATAACATGTTTCATACGTCTCTGGTGTCTGTATCTGATAACAACGTGTAGCTCAATTCCATTTCAGATAACTTTAATAACTGCATCCCTTCTGGCGTTTCATGAAGTTCAGACAGTGCAGATTTGAATTATCTTAAAGCACTGTCAGTAAATGCTCACACATGTTTTTCGGCGGATTGAATCTTTGCCAAAAGAACGGAAAAAACAAACAGAAAAATACTGAATTTCAACCCCTTGCTGTGCAGTTTTCAGTTTCCAACAGTGTACATTAATTAACGTGCCATACAGCCGAGCTTGCGTCTTGAATGACAATGTTTTCCGCATTTTCTTCAGAAGCTCTTATCAAAAGTGATAGACCTGGCAAGATCAAAGTGCAGCCTAGTGGTTTTCCCTCTGGCACTTTCTGACTGGGAAAGCGAGCTTTTAAAGGACTTGTGACAAGCACATCGCCTTTGAAGCAGATTAGTATTGTTACCGTCTCATGTTGCACAATGATATTCACAGCATACTGTCCCCAGAATTCAGTGGTTTAAACTATCTGGCCGACTGAACCCCACACAAATTTCCCAGTTGTGAAATATTTGTTCTCACAATTTCAAAGCAGCCCCTTGAGCCCTATAGCACTGCACTATAACCATAATGAACAGGATCTCTATGGGCCCCAAATAAGCTGCTGCTGATAAAACGTAAGCTTCTTTTCATGTCCCGGAGGAAAGATTGATTGCACTGAGAGCCTTTTAATATAAATATATTATCGCCCAAAAGTGATATGAAATCTCACTCTAAAAATGCTGCTTCAACACTTTATCAATGGAAATGTGATCAGAGGCAATCGAAGACCACGGCACGTTGTGAATCCTGCAGCTACAGAGAGTAAGTGGCTCAATGTATTTGGTCGTGAAAAGTAGTGTGATTGTTTCTTTCACCTTGAATATTGCCGTATTATCTTGTGCTGCTCGCCGGATCAAATTTCGGTTCAAACTCATTTATTAAACTGCGGCAATTTGGCAGAAAATCAAGGGAAGCATTTGCATTGCATCACTCATCCTCTGCAGCTAGAAACCTAATGACGGAGACTCACTTTCATATTACTTTCTCTAATTGCTGCTGTAGATTTGGGTTATGAGTAAAAAAAAATCCCCCCGCCCCCCCCCCCTCACCGAGACCTCCCAGAACATGTCATGGATGTTCATGAAAAAAAAAAAAAAAAATCATGTGAAAACTTCTGTTAAGTCTTTTAATCGTCATTTCTACTGTTTTTTAGTTATGAATTTGTGAAGTTTGATCCTCTGAGCTAAATGTAATCATTAGTATGTGTACTACTTATTTTCGTAAATTCGTACTGAAGAATCCCTAAGGATATTTTGCAGCATATTTTCATCTGAATAGTTGTTGCTGCAATCGAATTAGATATTCATGGAATCAAAAAAAAATTCTTACCCGTATGTATAAACTGTCAAGAAATTCATATCTCCACTAGTTTTCACTCTCTTGCCCTTTTGATTATCTTCTATCATATCTTGGAAAGATTTGGTCCTGCATAAAAAAAAAAAAAATTTGACTGCATAATTTCCCAAAAAGCAATCTTTGAATTTCCTTGAAACTGTTTTGTGTTGTGTTAATATTCACCGGAGATATCTAAAAAATGTAAAGATGTTATATCGCAGTTATATCGTCAAGAGAATCTAAAATACAATGCATTATTAAATAGAAGTAAACATGAAATAAATATACATTTTGCTGATAATACATCTGCACGGCTGTACTTTTACTTAAGTACCAGTGAGTTTGGGCTCTAACGAATGTCAATATATGTCAAATGGATGAATAAACAGTTGCTTCATGTGTCTTACCCCTTTTTTAAAGTTGTGTGAGTGAAGCAGGGTCTAGGATTAACAAGGACAGGTTGAATTACAGCTTGAGTTTGGGGGCAATTCAATAGGAAGTGAATCAATCTGAGGATTAATTGTTGCACCACATCCTGAGCAGCAGACACTCGATACAGCCAGAGGGAGACTGCTATAATGGATCTGAAATACAGACAGCACACAGCCATATAGCAGCTTAACCCTTCACTACTGCCGCAACTTGTTTTCTGTCTCGTAAAAAAATGGCTTGTTTAGTGGAGAAACGGTGAAAAGCGGTGGACAAACCGCGAGGGAACATCCTTTTCTTAACTAAATTTTTTTGTATTATTCATTTAAAGGCGAATCATCTTCCATTTCAGTCACTCTATGGGGTGTTCTTTCATTTTTTTTCTTTTTTTTACAAAACCTTCCGTTTTGAGGAACTTAATGAAGGACGGTGAAAAATCCCTGAAACTGAAGCATTAACGTGGTTTGTGGTGCAACGTCTCCTTTGAAGTTCTCACTATTCAAGTGGACGTTTGAGGCTGAAATTCTGTTTTTTGTTTTGCTCTGTTGGCCTGTTCATTATTTACAAATCTTGTTGGATTATTTTCTCAAGCAACTATTATTTCGCTACAACTGAGATTTCTGTGTAAAAAGCCTTCGGGGTCGTTGGATATTTGATGAGACCGATGTTTGCCTCGAACTGTTCTTTGGTAAATGCTGTCACTCTTACTGTGCATCAGAATAGTCCGGAGAAATGAAGGATGTGTGTCAATTTAAATCAAAGGTTGCAGCAAACACATAAAAAGTACAATATAGTACATGGAGAGAAGCACCTTAATGCATATATTAGGAGACAGTCAGCTGCTGTTTTGTTACTGTGTTGTACTTAAGGGTGGTTGATGATGAGAGTGAGAAGAGTGGATGTTTCAGATAGAATAAAAATACTCACACTGACCACAACAAAAGAGTAACAAAAACCGTTTCACGAGGTTGATCATTTATGCAGATAATTAGTGGGGAAAAACCTTCAGGGTGCACAAAACACTTGCCCACCTCCTGATGTTCCTGCGGCGTTAAAGACAAACAAAACAGGTTTATTGTGTATTTTATCACATCTTCACTGAGTTTTTCTGTATTAAACGAAGCCCTGGTGTCTCACCACAAAACCTAAACATATGCTGTTCAGTGCCTTTACCTATCCATAAAAAAATGCAAAATAATTACATGTGAATGTAATTACTGAGAGACTGTTTAAAACACTATTATTATTGCTTGAAGTCTAATTGTTCAATGCACTCTGTGGCCTTTTATTTTGGTATAAGAAGCCGTCGCTAGTGTTGACACATTGTGAACCACAGAATCCAAGGGATGGTTTTATTTAGCAGAAGTAATAAAACGATTTGTTGATATCATTAGCAAATATCCATGTAATTAGCGGGATAATACACAGCCAGTCATTATAGTGAGAGAAACGCTGCATTATCACTTATATAATGTTGATACAGACACGTATTGAGGAAGGTTTATCGTATTTCTGCTTCAAAAACATTGGGATTGCATGAAATTCTGTGATGAAAGCATACACGTCGGGAAAAAAAAAACAACATTTCCTTCTTTGCAAATGACTGAAAAATGACACACAAAGACATTTTAAACAGGAAGCGCACTCTTCTTAAAGGGTCGAGCAGGTCAGGGAATTAAAATCTCCCCAGAGGAAAAACCTGAGCAGAGAGATGAAACACCAGGGGACAAGCATTTCTGAAACATCCGAAGTTCACGGCTCATATAAATGTTGATCAGATGAGCGAGAGGATTGTGCACCTTCCTCTCGCTGTACATTGACTGAAGGAAATTGCATGTAGGAGAGAATGCTGAAAGTCGGCTCCGTGACATATTGCGATGAAAATCATTTATTGGTTTCAGTGATTATGCTGAATGACATAATCTCATCCACATCTGTTGTAGCACATACTATTATTTTCTCTTTCCATCGAAGGCTGATGTCTTGTCAGTCCATATGGTGTAGGTAGGTGCAGACACATTTTTCCATAAACATGTTGCAGATTTTTGTCTGAGCTGAGATTCATTGCAGGAAATTGATTCCTCTCGGACATTATTCTTCCACAGAGAAGCTGCTCTGGTCGGAGGCAGGTATACGCCGTCATTTGTCAGGTGTCTCTGCGAGCGCTCTTATGCTTTGACTTATCGTATCGGGGTTGGCTGGAGAGAAGATAGGCTCTTAAACAAATGACCACTGTCATGCAAAGGGAGGCAGCCTTTAATGAGCCTGTCTGCACAATTGGCACAGTACATGTCGACCCTTTGAAAAAAAAGAAATAAATAAAAATCTGTCTCCGTAGCAGATCTGGATTAAATATGCGCATGTGTCGCTGCACTGGGCCCACAAGGAAACATCTAAAAGGATTTAGTGACTTGCTCAAAGGCACTTTAGCAGGGCAGGTCCTGTTGAAAAAGTTAATAAACCTGCCAGATTGATTCACAGTAAGGACTCTTTGTTGTCACATATAAACATGTCATTATTCTCTGGAGAAGTGACAATAAATTAAGCTCGTGTTGGCACTTCACCTAAAATGCACCAAGCTGTTTCACAATACTGTATTTATCCTCGGGGTTTACGCATTCGTGGATGCTTTTAGGTGCAGCCTTTACTAAAATGTTAGATGAGAAGATTAGTATCACACTGATCCAAGATGTGAATAGCTTAGCTTAGCACAAACAGGGGAAGCAGAGAAACTGCTAATGTCAAGAGAAACCAGACACCTTTAGATAAGTACAAAATTGTCTTGTTTTTATGTGGCGTGATGTTTAATGTTGGCTAACATGTTTTATGCATTTAATACATAGAAAGTATAAATAAACATGTTTAGCCCAGTGGTTTGTATAAGGTGTCAAGCTGATTTTTAATTATAATGCCAATTGCTGCAGGTTATATTCTGACAGCTGATCAGTTGACATGTACATTAAGCGTAGGAAAGTGTATTTGCGCAATCATTTAACGCTATTATATTGTGTACTTAAGACGGAGGTGGATCCATGCATTCTCCACCAGTAACAAAGGATCTTCGACTCTGCTAACTAATGCAGTCGTCTTATCTGGAAGCCTTTCCGATCAAGATAAATGGGTCAATTTGAAAAGTAATTAGCCAACCTAAAGGCAAAGCGTGATCCTTGAATCTCTGCCTTTTATCACAGTGAATGCCAAATGTGCAATTGGCTCTCCTCTTCTTTGTTCTCGGTAAAGGGAATCTGTTTAAAAGAGAACAAAAATGATTGATTTGCAGTGCTGGTTCCTCTCTGTTCCTGACATGCAACGTCTGTAATGTCTGAACGCGACAATCGGGGCTGTCGGCGGTGAATATTCACCCATAAGAATCTCAGTTACTTTGTCACACAAAGGTTAGGGAAACAATTAAAGACATGATGAGTCAGAGAAAGTCTGTGTGGAGGTTTTGAAGCTCCACACTGACAGGATTTGTCCCACAGAGACAGTATTGTCTCTTTGAAGACTGGAGACTGGAGATTTATGGCAGAGAAGTATCAAAGCAGGCATCCTCTCAGAGATAAATACCTCCATCTATTAATTCTCCTCTCAGAGAGATAAGGACTCACACTAATGATGCTGCCTTGCATTTCAGATGGCATGTTTTCAGTCTCAGAAAAGGGGCTGAATATTCCCTGTGGTTTACTGACCAGACGAGAGGCTTGTTTTCTCTCTTTCTATGTGTCCTGCTGATACGGAGTGGACAGGACACTATTCAGAATCACAATCTGAGGGGGGTTTGGGCCAGGTGGAGGGGGTATAAAGATGATTGTCGGTCGTCTTCTCAGTCCTCAGGGTTTCCTCTGGTGCAGGACATGAAGAAATTGAAGACTTTGGCCGTTTGATGAACATATTAAGGTGCTTTATCACATATTCAACAACAGTCTCCTCAAATCCTGTGTTGCCAGAGTACATTGCGGCCTGAAACCCGAAGGGTGTCTACAGAACCAAAGCGCCGTTGAAGATCTTTCACAATATCTTTGTTTATTTCTTTGATATGTTTCGGTTTGCAGAGAGTGTAGTCGGGGATAGTGATCCCCTGCAGCGCTTCCTCCAGACGGTCGATGATGGCATCACCGTCTGCCTTCTGCAGAGACAACACAGGGGCCTTTTCAACAGTCGTCATGTACAGATCAGTTATCATCTCATTAGGAATCCTCTGATGATTGGACTCTAATGAGGCAGATGGGGAGGACTCTGCCATGGACGGCCGATCCATGTCCTGGGCGGAGACTTCAGTGGGTGGACCTGCACCGTCGTGAAGCCTGGCATCACAAGGATCAACACCACCCATGGAGTCAGAGGGTGGAGCCTCACTTGTGTGTGGTGACGCTGGCTGAGGCGGAGAGGGTGGAGTGTTTCACCCGTCACTGGCTTCAGGTGAGTCAGGATTAGTGACTTCCACTTCCTCACTGTCACCTGGATTCTCCAAAGGATTATTGTCATCAACTGCCTCCTCTTCGGGTGAACCCTGGGCCCGAACGATATCCTCCTCTTTCGGGCTCTGCCGGAGAGGATCGGTCCATACTCGAAACATCTTCGGTCTGCTGCTCCATGATGTATTGCGTGCTTTCAGAGTATGGCAGACTGGGTTCAGAGGGCAGACTCTTCAGGTCTGACAGCACGGCTGCGGCTGCCAGCTTCATAGCGGGTCGTTTCGATTTTCCCTCGCCCTCTGCGTTGAACATACCCACAGTAACTGCGCATCACGAAGCTCTTCTGGTGGGCAGGGCCTTCCTCCTTCACAACCTCATGCGATGTTTAATTTGTGTTTAGGTGCAATTTCTTGCAGTTGACACATTTCAGATTTCTGACATTGTTCTGTCAGCCCTTTCAGGGCCTCGGCCGCTGAATGTTTGACAGAAATGTGTATCCTTTTCCATAGAACTTCTGGTGTCCGACAGATAGCTCTATGTTATGCATGTACCGTTCTGAAGACATCCCAGGTTTGCGTCCATTGTTTCTGTAAGTAGGTTTTATTTCAAGCCTCTCGCACAGTTCATCCAGCTCAGTTATACAACTCCGGGCTGCTGAATTCGTCGGGCTTTGTCCTCCATTTGGGCTTTGGCAGTTTGGTCTCAGCCGAGGCAACTTCAGCAGCATTGTGCTGGGCTTCTTTGATGCTGGTCCTCTCCACGTCCCAGCATTGTTGCGTGAGTTGCTTTCAGTATCTTCAGACATCTTGACTGTAGCAAACAAATGCAAAAAAAAAAAAAAAAGTTGTTACTATTTCAGGTATTTTCTTTTTTCACATACGTCTTCAGGGAATTTCTGTTTTTCTTCTGCGCTGTTACAATAAATATTTATCAAGCACATCAGTTCTTTACGAAGTGAGAAGTGAGATTAAACTGAACTGAACTTTACGATGCATTTAAAAATGATTGGTTTAATCTTCCTTTATTCTTGAGGTAGTTTATATAGCAGCTAGATATATATAGATATAGCAGCTGCTATCCTGTTTAATGTTTTGTATTTCTCTGTCTGACATCTGGGTAATGCAAATAGAGCAGCATAGATTTCTGTTCAGCTTCTCTATCGAAATAATGCAGTATTGCTGGGAATTAGACTGTGCAAACATGACCCAAAGTCCTCAGCAGCTGCTCTGTACAGACTGCAAGATAATCACTAACAAATAAATGTGTAGTCCTCTTTTTCAGGAATTATTGCATTTTTTTAGAGTTATTCTTTAAAGGGCAAAATAAAATGTATGGATGGTTAAGATAGATTTAATCTGCTATAATGTGCGTACAACATTTATATTCAGGATGAATCTATTATCACTGCGCAGTTTATAATACAATTATGAAAAACAGACTGGTTTATAGCATATGCAAACTTAAATACACATTTCTAATCAATCATTTTCACATATGTCAATGAGGTTAGTGGGTAGGCAGTGATAAATCATGAAAGAAAGGGTTGTTTTCAGTAATATTATGAGATCTGATCCTATTTTAGGTATTTTCTATTTTCAGGCATTCGGGGAATTTCAGTTTTTGTTCCGCACTGTCACAACAAATATTCATCAAGCCCATTTGTTCTTTACGAAGTGCAAACTGACAGGTTTCATTCAGAATGTGACAAAAATTCCAGGTGATTTTGTGCGATAAATCAGCCGCGGTTCTGTTTTACGTTTGACTCTGCAGTAACACAGTGGGTTTAGAAGTCATTCCGTTGCCTGGCATCTCGGCAATGCGGAAAGAGCAGAGTAGATTTCTTTTCAGCAGCTGTATGGAAATAAGGCAGTGTTTTGTTTCACACCAATAAACTCTCCCAGTAGGAGGACAAAGTGTGTTAAATAGTCATTTACATTTTAAAGTGCTGTATGATGAGTAAACTGAGAATTAACAGTCTTGTAAGAATGTCAGTAGAATAATAAATCCTGTGCTTCATTAAGGCTTGTGGGGAAAGTCACAAGCACCGGGCACGTGGTTGACTCGCAATGTAAGTATAATGTTTAATCTACGTATACGGTCCACTATATACATCTTTCTTATATCCATCATCATTACTGTTTTTTTTTGGGGGGGGGGGGGTTAGTGGAGGCAATCTATTTTTCCGTGGTACAATGAGAGCAATCTACTTTCTGCGAGTCCCTTTTTTCTATAGGAGATGAAAATAGTCTCTTAACATGAGTCTATGTTTTGTGAATCTGAAGGCTTTACAAAGTTACCAAATAGCCCTCGAAGCAAGCAATTACCCGAACAATTTTGTACAACTGATTGCAAATTACCTGTGTGTGCACTCCAAAGAGCAGAAGTCACAAAATGATGCTGATCGTATCTGCCATTATTTGTAATCTGCAGAGATGATGACAACTTCAAATTAAAGTCAATTCGCAGTGAGTGCAGGTAATTTTTTTTTCACTACTGCGTATAATATTAAGCCCAAAATATCAAAACCTATAGAGCCTCACACTATAACTCGCTAGACCTTCAGAAGTGGTATTTTTTTTTTTGTATATAAAAAGCAAGTATCTCATTTATCATTTCTCTCTGCCCTCTAACATGCATCATTAATTATATAGCATGTAATTTGTGTGTTATTGTATAAGTTGGAACAGTGATGCATAAACGCTCAGATCACTTCATGTGTTTTTTTGACACTGATGTCAAGAAGCGTGTGTTTCCCTGTAGATGAAAGCTAGTGTCTGTCTTCATCTGTAGTACTTCAAAGTGGAGGAAAAACAAGTCATTTTCTGTCATTTTGTTTTGCACTTTGTCTCGTACATCGTATATTTCAAATGGCAGCAGCCTTATACAGCCGACATATATCTGCTTGTTTTTTTTCACCCATGAGTGGCTTCATCTCGTCCGCCCGCCGCTGCCGCGCTCTGTGTTCCTGACGCCGGGCGGACTCAAGTCAAGCACCGACTGGAGGACTCTTCAAATAGATTAAAAAAGCTGTTTGTTGTTTATGCAGACCCAGGAAATAATGTTGATGAGAAAACACTACTGAAGTTGAAGATCATCTACATTCAGGCCCTCCAAGGAATCATTTTATCGCACACTGAGATCCATTTGATGCTCCACTGAATGTAATGGGAAAGGCAGGTCGTCTCATCTCCGAGGGCACCTGAGCAACGTTCAGCACATTTACACTTCATCATTCTGTTTATGCTTCAACGGAAATGAAAGCTTCAAGTCACTGAAGCACGTCGGAAAAATGTCCGTCTCTCCCGAGCAACTACGAGACATTTTTGCTTTAACTCACTTTTAGTTAATGATTACAGTTTTGTGGCTGCAGGTTGTTGGACGTTGATCGGATTATGCATCATCTACAAAACCCTTCCGACTCAGGGTTCACATATTATTTTTTGAGCTTTCAACTATTTGATCTTAATCAGTTCTCAGTTGGTCAGTGTCATGGAGAGAGAGTCACTTTTTCAGGAGCTTTACCATTTCATTAAAAACACTATATTTTACCATTTATAGCTATAAGGTATGCTATATGACCAAACATTTGAGGACAATGTAAAAACATCCCATATGTAATTGCTGAACACGCCATTCCAAACCTCAGGAACGCTGTTGCTGCTGTCTTTTAAGAAGATTTTGGAACCTGACGCCAGGGATTTGCTCCCGTTCAACCGCAAAATCAGGGCCATAAGGCCTGGCCCCCAGTCTGCAGTCATGTTCTTCCCAAACGTGTTGGATGGGGCTGAGGTCAAGTAGCTGTGCAGACCAGTTCAGTTCACACTGAGAAACCCATTTCTTTATTGACTGGGCTTCATGCACATAGAAGCGAAACAGGATCTTTCTCAGCATCGTTTCTGTGTTTTTTAACCAAGCTGTTGGGCACACTGTTGTCATTACACGCTGCAGCACTCAGACGTCCCGATAATTAAACATATTAAACCTAAAAAAACAGCTGCACAACAATGCTACAAAAAAGTGCATGATCAAACCTTTGGTCATATAGTGTATCTCTTACCATATTAGCAACTTTATGTAATTATAAGAATTAGTCTTTACGAGAGTGAAAATAATACTTCATACAGTATACCAGAATAAACACATAAAATATACATAAACAAGATCAGAGATTGCAAACCCTCGCCCCCTTAAGACATATCCACCACGCTCAATTGTTCCACTATGTAGTGAATACATTAAGAGAAACACATACACAGAACATATGTGTCAGGTACAATCACTTCTGATGTTATAACTCGACTGAACGGCCATCAGATATGGTGGATTTAGCCCTGAGTTCTTGAATCGTCTTCCAGATCAGCATAAAAGTGTTCACGTTGATAGATATTGTCATGCAGCATGTGTGTGATTTTCTTCAGAGCAATAGTGCCCTTCAATTCCGAGAAAAATGACAAAAAGTGCCTAATCTCCCAATATTCTAAGAGGATCGAGATATGGCAGAGCTCTACCTTGTGTAAAATTTTCACGTTGAAATGTGCTGATTTTGAGTTACTGGGCGCAGACTGACAGCCCTGATGGAAATACCTTTGCGGGGCTGAGGGTAATAAATAGGTCTACATGTATAAACACGCACGCTTGGATAAAGAATAAAATGTACTTGTATCACACCTTTCATAAGAAATGCAGAGCACCAAGTGCTTCACATGGAACTGACACAGAATAAACATAAAAACTGGGTTAAAATGCCATAAGTCACATAACATGAGATTGAAAATAAAACACGCTTTGTCAGATAAAATCGACATGAAATTAGAATATACATAGAATGCACAACAGAAGACCAGAGAGATAAAATAAAGTTAAAATCTGTGTTACTTTGTTTGCACACTTTAATCTAAGTAAGTGCATTCATTTCCCAATGGACACAAATTCACGGGAAAAAACATTTTCCTCATATCTCTTCTTTTTTGTCTTGACAGCTGTTTTAATGTTTTTTTTCAGTTATTACGCTGAAGACGTCTCTTTCTACACTGCCGTCTCTCTAGTCTTGTAATCGACTTCACTGACATGACATTACACCAGTTTATGTTTCCACAACCACAGCTACTGTATTTGAACGTGATGAAAACTTGTTTTCAAGTGGCCATTTAGGTAAGAATTTTCTGTATACATATTACCGGACAAGTTGTATATTATATTTACTATTATATCGTTAAAATGTAAGGCTTTATCTGTTTATTCTTGGTATTTATAGCTCATGCAGTATACGTAGGTATCGTCATTTAATCCTGATCTCAGTGAATATAAACTTGCATTATTCCACTGCTGTCAGGTTTTTATCATATTATCACAATGTTCAGGTAAAACTGTTTCCCCCTGCAGTCTCTTCTCTTTATGCAGATACTGACTCCTTTAAGCTGTAATCATTTCAAAAATTAAATCAAACTTTCAAAGCTGCCATGGAGCCACTTCCAGTTCAGACGAGGCTGAACTCATTAACATGTGCGAGCTCTGCTGCAGTGCTCTCCAAGGCACTGCTCTGTGGTATTAATCAGGTCACAGCTAAGCTGACAAGCTCCACTGAATGAGAGTCAGTTTACTTTTTGCTGTAATGACATGACGGCAGATGAGTGACAGTTCAGACTTTGACTTTGTGTATAATCCTCTTGATTCTTTGTTTGAATACAAGTCAGATTTATCAGCGTGTAATTTATTCAAATCCTGTCTCCTTGTTGGTTAATTTCAGCTACTGACGCTCCTTCAGACCCAGGCATGATCGTATGCACAAGGTTGCCATACGACGCTCACCGTTACCACGGAGACGCGGCGAGACTCCCAGTCCTAATGTTTATGCCGACATGTCGCAGGTGGATTTGTTTATATTTAAAAATGATTACATATTCATCCACGGAGTGAGACGAACTAATTTCTTGTTAACGTTTTAAATATCACATTTCTTTAAAGTGCTCCTGTGACATGAAACGTGTCATTTCCAGCAGGACAAACAGGTTGTGGATGTGTGGGAATATGCACCCAAAGCCCATGAAGTATTCATGTAACCCATTTCCCTCTGTCAGGAGTCTCACCAGAGACACAGTATCAGCCTCGTTGCCTTATGTGGGCCTCATCAACAGAGTGAAATTAATACCACTTTAAGTATCTTTAGGGCAATCTTTCTTTTTCAGAGGCAATGAGATTACATGTATCTCTATTGACTTGGTGTTATACAGTATGTAAGCGATCTATTTTAATAGGATTAAGGCGTGTTGTATGAGCAGCAGGACTGTAAATGTGTGTGCAGCAGAATATCCACTAAGTTTTAATGTCTGAACCTTTGGCTCAGAGGCTAATGTTGTCTATTCATGATTACCTGCACAGCAGCGCCAGGCAGCCAATTGAATCATACGGCACTAATTAACTTTCAAGACAATGCGGAGTCGTTTTTCATCATAAATGCTGATTCTCTTCATCATATCGCCTCGACTGCGTTTCAGCAATCAGTCTCTGGAATATTGAAAACTAAATTGAGTTTGTGTGTAACGCAGCGCAGCCTTCGGCGAATGCTAATTTTGCTGTCAGTATGTACAGCGAACGGTGAAAAAAAAGCCACCTGTACAGGAGGCTGAGCAGCGACACCGAAATTAACCGAGTCTCCTAGGAACGACATTTATAAACTGTTAATTTGCAGCATCAAATATGTTATCGCCCTGTGAGAGGTATTTACTATAATTAGTTTAATTTCTAAATGGTGCCTGTCATGTGCTCAGTGAGCTGGCAGTAATTTAGCTTGACGTGCATGTAAAATAAGTTCAGGTTCAATATATAAGGTTTGTGCGTGCTCGTGTGTTCGTGTGAAGTTTGTGTTGGAGTCTGTGTTGTGCTTGTTTAATGGTGTTAGCGGACTGTGTTTCTAAGCTAACGGTGGCTAGTACTGCACGGTGTTGCTGCTGTAGAGGAGCAGAGGCATTGAAAAAGCACCAGGATTTTTGCAGAAAGTCTGACCTGAGTCCTCCACGTGTCTGCAGACTGTTATGACGGATGTACGCAACTGAGTCAGGAAAGTCAGGAAGTACGTTACGATCAAAGTGCAAAAATGTTAAAATATGTCTTGACCTTTCCAACATTTAACTGGAAGGCTAATCTTTCTCCATCTAAACCTGATTATAAACAGGATATAGGATTTTCAGTCACACAAACGGCAACACATCACGGGTCGATACGAACACAAAGACACTCAACACACTCTCTTATGTACCAGTGGAGGTTATAAACCTCCATCGTCATGGAGGTGACTGAGCTAATCAGAGCCGTCACCGTGTTACCATGTCACCGTGATGACAGTAGTAAACAAACAAGCTAAATATAGGTGCATCCATTCTCGGTACTTTTTCCTCGTCAGACTTGAAGCTCTCGTTATTTTACGCCCAGCAGTTTCCGATGCATTGCTGTCAGAATGAAGAGGTAGTCTGCTAAAAGACGCGTTCACCTGCTGTAAGAGCTGGTCAGTCAAGGTTTGTTTTGAGCAGGATTGAACTCAAATAAGAGAGGACAGAATTGTCTTGTCTTTTCATGTTATTCTGCCCCTAGCTGCTGTGCTCATACTTGTGTTAATATTTTTTTTTTTAACACACACCAGGACGATGCATGAACTCGTTATTGCACAGCTCAGGGTGTCTGCTTCTTTAGTATTAGCATGAAACGTGTTTGGGACCTTCAAACCCTGGCCTACGGTCCTATGATATTCATGCGGTTCAAAAATTCCTTCTTTACTGTAAGAAATGTTGCTTGTCAACATAATCCAGGCAGCAAATTGGCAGAATCTGCTCCGTAAAGACACGGACCCTTGTGATCTTGTGCAGGAAAAGCTGGTTTTGTTTTTTCCCTTTGAGCTGCAGGACAATGTGACTGAGCATCCTGACCGACGGTCAAGTAGCCAAGTCTGATGATTTAATTAAGGTCACAGGCTGAGGGCACAGTTTGCCCAGCTCCTGCCTCATTAACATAGCTCTTTGTTCAATATGTTGATGTGAAGCAGTGATTTACAGTTCATCAGATTCACAGTGTTACACCTCTGTAGTGAAAAAAAGGCTTTTATAAGCTTTAATTTAACTGGACATTTTGTTATATGATACTAAAAAGGTTTACAAGGTGACTTGATTGCCCAAAAAAACATAATTTATCCCGTTCTCCACAGACGCAGCTCCCTAAATCAGCTCGCTCTCTCTGTTGCTGGTGTGCTGAGCTCATTTGCCCAGTCCTGAGAGAAAGGTGATAGCTGACAGTGTGAAGTAATCTGCTCTATTGATCATGCTGTCAGAGAGTGACTTCACTAACTGCAAAAGCAAACACAGAGAAGATTAACCCTTTACTCGGACGCGCTGGAGACAAGCAAACATGGCAAAGAGGATAGAATGATGATACCAGCACACAAAGAGAATATTTAACATTTGTTTTCATGGCATCACACTTTCCTCTCGCTGTGTGAATTTGGGTTGGTGCTGCAGGATGCTTTTACCTGTAAGGAGAGAAGCGTGCTACGGGGATCATTTACTGACACTGGCGTCTACGGTTTTGGAGATCAGAGGGTGAATCCCGAGGGGGTGTTGATGCAGACTCGCGCTTTGGTTTGAGGATCTGTATTACGTTGCTCCGTCAGGCCCCTCTTCCATCAAGTTCAGGGAATCAGAGCCCGTTGTTACCCATAAGCCCATGTGTCATTGAATATTTATCATGTATCTGATTTGAGGGGGAGAGATTCCTGAGATGTGGCAGCCCACCCCCAGGCCTGCAACTCTACACCCTGTAATAGAAGCCTTAAAATGTGGCTGTCATTTTCTGCCTCTGGGACATGGTTAATTAATTACATGTTGGCCTCTACACTTAACTGTCTGAGCAAACCTCTTCACATTATTTCACAAGCTTAACCCACAATGCCAGTGTCTCACAGTGCAATATTGTATCTGACGGAGTAGAACACAGAGGACTTTGCACATTTCTTCTGACTGTTCAGACAAAGTACAGTCTTTAAGTTCGTAGCAGTTTTAGTGCAAACACATGATCCGCACAGCGGAGGGTTCACAGCTCTGACAGTGTAAAGGCTTCTGTATATTTCAAACAAAGTCAAACAGCATCTAAAACCCCCTTCCCCCAAACCGTCGGGTGAGGGTTTAGTGCAGAAACAAACTTTATGAAGTCACTCGCTTCACGCAGCGATAAGCCAGGTTTGCAGAAGTGAGACAGTACGAAGGATTGGAATTTCTCTTCTCAAAACTCTCTTTTAAATGTTCACTCGAATACCTGTGCTCCCTTCACTTTCATGTGTAAACTTAAGAGTAAAACAGAAGAAAGAAAATCTCTGAAAATGTGCAGCATTGCCAGACGGGAAATGTTAAAGCACCTTAACAATCATTGTATTTTGGGGAAAATTATCACATGTGAGTCATTACCAAGAGATGCCGTGATGAATGTAGTACTGGCCAGTATTCAACATAAACAACTTTACATGTATGATTAGTAAAGAGGACTTCAATTAACGCCAGTCGTGCTTGTGAGTCAGGTTCATCGTCACGAGAAGCGCAATTGGCGGGAAAGATGTCGCGTGAAAAGAGATCCATATTTTGTGGCTCGTGTACCACAAGAGAAATCCATATTTTACTATCCTGATTGTGGCGGAAATTTGAATTTAGACTGAATACAACACAAAGTGATCAAATGATCCTACATTTGGCACTATTAATCACACATCTTACAGAGGGTGCAGTTACAAATACGGGCAACGCTGAGCTGCATTTTTACAGACACTGATACGACCGACACGAGACAGTAATAAAAAGTAGTGGTAATGTGATCCTTGCCCTGGAACGGATACACAATGAACATCATACCTGTGTGATAGTTTTGCCTCTGGACTGTGTATGATCAATAATGCCAAAAGTGGGATAATTTAATCAGTAGTTGTAACTGTAATCAGTCTAAGCTGTCTCATTTCAGTTCATTTCCTGACACAATCCGGATGGGGAAACATGGATCCTGTTTATGCATGTCTTCTCATATGATGTCTCTCCAGCTTGTTGTGATGATGAGCGTGACTCACTAGTACAGCTGTCTTCAACATAAATACTCTTAGCTAATCAAAAACGGTAGGTATTTTATACTGAATACATTAACGCAGACCCAGTGCATATCCATTGGTTAAAACTCATCAACTCGATCGTTTTCCTCATCTGGTTCGATACTTTAACATTTCCCATCTGGCAATGCTGCCCTGGAAGACTCTGTATCTGACTGAAAGTTATTTTTTTGTTATCACCCACCCTTAATTCATTGTGTCTTGGCCTCTGGCAGAGAATTGCCTTGAATGTGGTTAATCTGACAAGTAAACACACTCAGGTCTTAAGATGTGACCAGATAACAGATAGAATAGAAATAGAATGCGTCTGCCAGCTCCGTTTATCCTGGTTTTGGCTAAAATCAAGTCAGTGAATTCAGTCAAGTTGCCATTCAAGATTAATGGCGAAGAACTACTTTTCTGTACCTATAACGTGAGCGATACACAGTTATATGACGTCATGCTATATGTCTAACACTGTTGCCACTTGATGTGTTTGATGTACTTTCACTCCTTGTTGTTCTGTGCATTTCAGTCAGAGCTGCTCCAGTGTGGAGGAGATCGATTTTCTGCAACAGGAACATTAGTGATTCTCGAGCCAGGGGTATTAAACTCAAATCATTGTGTTCTATTGTTTGGCATGTCATATTGATTATCTCCTGGGTTTCACTGGCGAGAGTGAAATATTGTAGCCTCAACAGTCTTGCACACAAAGAATTGGATCCATTTGAAAACAAATAACTTGTGCAAAGTGATACAAACTATGTGTTTAGAATTAATCATTTCATTTGTGCTGTGGAGTGAAGAAATCGCAAATGTAATTGGCTGGACCTGAGAGAACATGTAATGCCAAAGTAAAAGGTAAAGAGAGTATTAAATGAAAATATAGTCATCCCATATGTTGCTGCCCTGTGGTCAGATTTACAGTGGGAGGCACAAACTGACAGCAGCCTCGCTGAGACATGTGAACACAACAGTGTTTTGCAGTTAAACCATGACAGCATAAAAGAAAAAAACTGTTCAATTATTAATCCACCGGTTCAGTTCCCTCATCATTTCTTAGCACCTGTTAGAGGGCAGTCTCTGAGGACACTTTGGCGGAGCCTTCACACCAGACCAGCTTCACTGAGATGCGTCGTGCATGACAACGACGATGAAGCCCTTGTTCAGCTAAGATCAATATTCTCATCCATGAGTCACTTTTTCCTGTCCTCACAGAGAAGTACCGGGACAAAATGTCCTTTCTCGAGGTGCCATCATTCTCACAGAGAACAAGGTTTTTTCTCAATATTGAACCATTGCGTCATGTTAACGGACGTGATGATACTGACCTCTAAGCCGAATGCAAATTTAAAGGAAGCCTTTGTCCACATCCACATCCTTGAATTGTTATTTGTCCTGTTATCTTATATTCTCTAATTATGGTAATTTTATTGCAGCAAGCAGCAGTTTTGCCTGTTGTTGCTACACTCAGTCACTGTTTTCAATGAATTTTAAATGAGACCTGTCAATACTCTGTGAATCTCCTGGGAGAAACTGATAAGTACAAAAGTGGTGTCTGTATTGTAACACAAAAAATCTATCCATCCAAGCTAAAACAATAAACTTTTTCTTCTTTGTTCCCCTAATGTGCTTTGTTTTATTATCAGTGTGACATTTACTCTGGGCGCTGTCAGTCAGAGACATTGTTTCTGTGACTAATAAATTTCAAGGCACAATGAAGCATGAATTTATTACTCTTAGTGTTTGTATAACAGCACGAGCATCTATATTTGATAGTCTACAGTGGATCTACCACATGGGGGTTCCGACTAAATCAACGCCAGGGGAATGTGGCGCGGAAAATATGGTTATTTGCCCTCAATTCAAATGCAACGCTAAGCCTTGTTTTGTTTATGCCTGTTGAATTCTGCATTGAAGACTGAAACCTACCATTATCCTCTGTTCCCTGGCTGAGTTATTCATCTGGGTCTCCTGTCGTGTCCCCCAAAGAAAAAGCCTGCAGCGCCTCGCCAACCTCCAGCTCTTCGAGCTCTGCAGGGTCTCTCAGAAAGCTAATGGTCACACTGGGGCCTGTCAGCCCTTTCCAGAGCCCATCCTTTGTACGTGCTCTGCTTCAGTCTCACCCCTGCTGACCTGCGCCTTACTACAAATGTCAAAGAATATTGATTTGGCTCAGAGTGACAAAGTCTTCACTGAGCTTCCTGCCTTTGTATTCCTGCAATAAAGAACAAGGCATGACCTTCAGCTAAAGATGCTATGAATATTTCTCCGACTGTAAATTTGCTGCAAAATTTCTACTTGCCTTTTATGGACGATATCAGAAAGCATATCCAACTGCCAGCTGAAACACCACAGTGGTGCAGTAATTGTGAAAATGTTGCCAGGTTGCGAGCAAACCGCATAAACGCTGCTCCTCTGATGAACATGCCGGCTCTTTTAGAAACAAGCTTCTGAAGCAGCAGCACAAATATTCCTGCGAGCCTTTTTCGCATTTTAGCGCAGCTGATATAAACAGCAAGGGAGGCAGAAAACAGCATTTAAATTTCTGACTGATATCAGCTTCAAAAGAGCAAAAGAGAAGCGGAACAGGCAAGGGCTGCAAACAAAACAGAGGAGAAACAAAGGAGAGAGAAAAAAAAGGACAACGTGTATGCAGCGGCATTTGAAAAAGTGCATTTGGTACCAACTTCACATATTTCAGTCCAAAATGAGCCATTATTTGCAGATGTTCACATCGCAGATACAAAAATGCAACAATGTCCAATAAACTGCCCCATTATTTGCCAGCGCGCAACAAAAGAATGACATTGCACATTTATCAGCAATGTAATGACTACGAATTGTTCCACTGAATCAATGTGGCATGATGCCCATTTTTTTGTCCTGCATGGCTGATATCTAATTGTTTCTGCAGAAAACTCATTAGGAGTCAGTTGGCTGGAAATCCTCACCGGAGACTCACTGCAGTCATCTGATAACCTCGACTTTCCCTTTCAGAGGAGTTTATTCGAAATCCTCTTACAGAGACAGCAAGAACAAAAAGGTCCTGATTTCCCAGAGGTGTAATGATATTAGTACACCTGATTATATTGTAGGAATTCACACAGACAATGATGCTGGCGCTCTATGTCCTGTGGACTGCAGGGTTGTATGTTGCGACATGCAGGTGACTTTCCTCTAAAATAAACTGGAGGCGATAAATCTGACGTGAGAAACAGTGGCTGATGAGCAAATACTGATCCTTTTTCACGATGGAGTAAGTCGTTCACAAAGTAAACACTACACATACTTGACTGGGACAAAAATTAGCGTCAAATGTTTGAATTTAGAAACTCTTCATCACAGGATACCTTGATGCATTTGTTTTTCTCAGGTGCTGTGTCTGGATGCCTCATCAGCTTTTTCCTGCCGTCATCACTCTGAGTTGGAGGCAGTTTGCCCTCTGCCTGTACTTTGTAAGCGTCCTGGTCCCTCTCCTCTTGCCCTGCTCGCTCAGGGGAGCACTTCTCTGTAATGCTAGATGCATCCGTTGCATCTTCATCTCTCATTATTTTACCCCTCAAAGACCTTTTCTGGAAACAGGAGATGCTGCATTCTGAAAGAAAGGTTTAACTCTTTGTTGTGTCACACTGTGAGCTGTGTTGTCGAATTTTCTGTGTAGACAAGCTTTGATGAACGTGCTGATTCTCTACCAAGGAAATGGGGAAAATGTATTCTTCTGTAGCAAAACTACTGAGCTAGACATTACAGGGATGTGCACGTAATTCCTCAACAATTCGTCCACTTGTTGTTGAGATATTTTAATTGAGAATGACGGTCAGACATCCGGCAGAGGCACGCTGCTAAGTGTCCAAGACGTCAATGTTTGAGGAGAGCTGTTTCAAGAAAATAAAAGGAAGGACACACTGAGTGATAAATCTATTAGTCTGAAGGCTTGTCAAACACTAAAATACAGCGCAATGGTTTTTGTACTATGAGGAAGGAGTTAATGGCTCTGGAAAGACACCTGGTCAGCAGTTATTTTACAGCCTCCAAAATACAGGGCGGTACAACAATAAAGTTAAACCTGGCTCAACTTTCGCTGCAACACAATGCGACATCGACCCGTAAGGTAAGCGATCGACACTTTATCAAGCGACATTTTATGTAACGGGACAAAAACTAAACACTGATGTTACAGTGTTCTACCGGGAACATTAGTTTCATTAGTTACGCTGCGCTGTTGCAAAACACCGCTTCAACATTACAAATGAACGGCCCTGCATTTTTAACATTTTTATTTATTCGTTAGTTTTGCTTATGCCTCTGTCTTTGCAGGCCAGATGTGGTGATTTTCCATGCGCTGTGCTGTCTGACGATAGCATCCTTTTGTGGTACTTGTAGCACATTTTATTTTTTCACCCTCACTAAGTTCTCCCATTAAGTACAAAACTGCCTTTTATAGTAAATGTGTTATCGCCTTGGACCATTTGCCTTTAATTATTCTCATTCTGAATACATATGTGACCGCATTCAATCAAAGAGTACAATTACCAAAACAAAACAAAACAAAACAGAACAAAAAAAAATCTAATTAAAACCACCATTATAGCTTCCAAAATCGATTGCAGATGCAACAGAAATGGCTTTGTTCACATGCGATTAAATAAATCTGCCTGATTGCGCCACTAACAGCCAGAAGTCAATTGCCCGGCCGAGGGTTTGACTGTGTTCTCTCCTGCCTGATCCGTTCACTCTTCAAAGGCTCAGGCCGTCTGTCCCCAGAGGCGTTCGCCCTCCTCATGATGATTGATCGCCATTTCTTTTTCATTCAGGAGTCAGGACAGAGAACAGGTAAATGAATTGTGGGGTGGGTGTAACTATTCTGTGAGCAGGGCTTTCAATGCAACATATAAATAAATTATCCCAGTTTGACTGACATTTAATACCCTGATATTATTTTAACTGACAGACCAGAATTATTATTGCGTCAAATAGCTCCGCTCAGTTTGATTCTGTCACAGGCGACAGTTCAATATACAAAATAAACAAAATAATATAAACTGATGTCTCAATTCTGCTAGCGTGAATAGTTTATCTCATTCATTTGCATGTTTTCTCTTTCTTTTCAGCCTTCGTGCATACATTCCTGTAAAGTTTTGCTTTTTTCGTGACATTGCTTTATTAGTAAAATACTGACAATACCTACAAAAATAACAAAAACACCTGAAACATTTATAATACAGCGGCTCATATTTTCATCGTTTAATGTTTGTCTGTACACTCATATGGGAAAGCGGCAGCTTATCAATGTAAGTCGACCACGTTTCATGAGCAGCTACAATACGTGTAGAGAACGTGTTTGAGAAAACAGCAGATCATTTCACCATTGTGCTGTGTTGCAGGATTGCAGGTCAGTCCAGGTGGAATGCCAAAGAAATCCATCAAATGATTATGTTGTGATGTGAAATCAATGGTGTGTTAAATAAATGATGTTGTTAAGTCGGAGGTGCATTAAATAAATGGTGTTAAGTGTGGTGTTGGAATTAGTCCTAATCTAATCTGACAAGGTGCCACTACAGCTGCTGGGACTAACCCTGATCCAGACGGAGCTGTTTTTAAGTGCACTTCCAGCAGTGTAGGAAATGCATATTGTTCTGCAAAAAAAAAAAAAAATCAGTATGTTTGTGAACTAAATAAAAGCACATGAGTATGTTAGTAAGACCAACCAACAACCAACGTGCATGTCTAGAAATAAAAAGTCCTTGTATTAACGCGAATGCGCCGTGAAGGTGTAGTTTGGTGTTTTCCTTTAAGACGTCCGCTGTGAAAGCCAGACTCAGTCTGTGGGAGGAGGCCGTGAGGAAGTAAGGACGCAGTCATTATTAATTGTCAGAGTTCATTGTGCTGAACAATCAGTCTTCTGGTGAAGTTGTGCTGGTAGGAGGTTGATGATGAAGTTGGCCGTCTCACTTTGAGATTGAGTCTTTGCAGCCTGACTCGCATATTGATGTGTTTCAGCTTAAATGTTTGCTACAACTTGTTGCAACCTTTACTTTGACAAATTACCTTTTCTGTTTGTAGTAGCTCAATGTTCACATTATCTTTTGTTTCTCTGGTTATCTGCATGTGTGTCTGTTTTTGTACTGTAAATGTGTTTTCTGTATCTAAGGATGTTAAGAGCTAATAATAATCCTATCTTTATTGTAATAAAGTGTCTTTCAAGCTTAAATTGCTGCATTTGGTTCATGTCACCAACTCACTCAGCAGCTAAACTATTCTGTGGTCAAGTCAATTATATGATGTTTGATGGAAAACATACATCTCTTCTTAACATATATACGATTCCGCATTCTTTACATAATATTTCCTCTCTGTGATTTCCACCATCCTATTGTTTTTTTGTGTGTCATATTCGGAAAACGCCCTGAGTGTAAGTGCCCATTAAGTCCAGAAATAGTAACTGACAATACAAACCAGACACAATAAGCCCAACCTAGTTAGCTTGCAAACTACCAGTCATCAAAGATTGCCAGTAACTCATGACTGACTGCTAACTGTGCATCTTTTGTGAAGTGATTTGTGCTCCAGGATGTCGGGGCTACGTGGAATTTAACACTGCAACATTTGGACTTTTTAAAATACGGACCACATTGTCAAGACGGTTTGCCATTAGTGAGCGGCATAATTTGTCACGCCAGCCCGGTAACCAAAGTAATTTCACAATATGTCTACACTCGCGTGTACAATTCCATTATCATTAAAGTTTCAGTGCTTGATAGTTTTCTGAGATCACTCGGCATAATTACCTTTCAGCTCATTGTATTTCAAGTGATCTGACAGGAAACGAGATTTTCTGGGTCTCCTCCTGGCCGTGTTTTCATCCTGTGACAGGAGGTTTTAGCCACGCATGTGTTTTCAGACAGTGGTGTGAAACGGTGTCAGGTCATCTGTATTCATATTCAGTCTTTTGATTTGGACAGAGAGCAGATTTCAGGTCCTACAGCTTTAAATGTATCAAATAAACTAAATGGGTTTAGATATTTTGCTGTTGATGCATGATGATTAAGCCTCGATGTAGCACATATTAAAGCATCTGACATGAAATATCTATGAAAATGTCTATAAAGCATTGCGCACATTGTAAGTTCGTATCTGATGCAAGAAATTCCAGCGTTTGAGGGTACATTACGTAACTCATGTAAACAAATGTACATGCATTAATCAGTATTTATTTCTGATGTGTCAAGGGATCATAGCATACCTGCACACATCCATGATAAACGCCTGTGGACTGTGCTCATTCATGAGTCCTTCACTGTGTCTCTTCTGCTCCTCTACAGCAGCAACACACTACAACTACAGCAAACAGCCCAGCACAACTCCATGTTTTACCTTTAACAACATGTTTGAGTTCTGACTTTGATTTGGACCACGTGAGGCGCCGTTAGTGCGAGCGTCTTATGCAGTGGCATTACTCAGGCAGCTGATTAGCTCAGTGTCAGGAGAATAAAGACACAGTAGCTGCAGGAAACAGGTGTTTCTGTCTTTGTGACCAAATAAGAAAACTTTGCTCGTCTGCCCCCGACCGAGCTGAAGTTGGCAGTTTGGACCGCTCGGGTTGCCTTCTGGGCTTAGTTCCACTAAACGGGTCAGCGTACCAGAGTACTGTAATTACATTTGGCTCCCACTCCCACAACAGGATTAGGTGATTTGTGGCCAAGAGGCCTTTATAATTGCCCCTGATTACCAGTTTCCAGTGCAGTGTAGGGAAAGGTCAGTTGGTCTGCTGTTCAGACACCCTTTTGGCCCATAATCCTGCAACATCCGGTGCCTGCCCCCTCCCCCTCCACACCTCTGACCACGGAGAGCTATTTGGATCATTATTGTTTTCTGTTAGAGTCTGAATTCTAATTGTTGCTCTTCTCCTTTCACCGTTCAATGGATAGAAAATAGAAAACAAAGAAAAGCTGCAGCTAATGTCGAAGCACCACCTCCTATGTATGTGGTCTATGTTTCTCTTTACAGAGAGCAGAGCCATGGGTCTCTCATTATCTTCGGCTGAAAATATGTGACCTTGTTTGGTACCGCAAAAAAAAAAAAATAGATTTAGCAATGGTGCATTGTCTGAAAGCAATTGCTTCTTTCTCATTTTCGCCTCTTGTTAAGCTTGGTGAGCTTTGAAAAATTCTCTCAAGCCTCCTCAGTGTCCTCCCCCCCCTTTAATGGAGGGATTCCTCTCCTTTTTTAATTCCAGCTTTTGTTTGCTGCTGAAAAGGAGCTGCTTGTACAGAAATAATTAGCTGTATTATGTGTAGAGATACAGAACTCCCACTTACTGAGGTGAAAATCTTTCATCTATTCTTCTCACAGTGTATTTTCAGAATTAGCATTAAAGCAGAGAAGATTATTCTACCTATAGGGGACGAATTCAGTTATAGAGTGATATAATTTCACATTTTTAGATATAGCAGTAAATGCACTAAAAAGTTGCTGCCATCCTAACATCATTGTGGATTTTTATAATATTCACACTCATTCTAATTCTGAAATTAAAGAAGAGGTTAATACTGTCTTGAAATCTCTTCTATCGATGGATCTAAGCACATTTTATTTTCAGTATCCTCTTGTAGCTCAGCCACACTTTTTAAACAGGTCCTCTACTCTCACTAATACTGCGTTTTCAGTGTCATAACAAATCCTTTTGACTAGTCTTTGATGACTGGTTTGTCCTCCGCAAAACCATGTTAGCTGCCTCTGGATGGCGGATTTTGAGCTAGGCTTATAAAAGATTTATGTGAGAAATGCGACTTAAAAAGTGTCGGTAAAGGATCACAACATGTGTGTTATTGCTCATTGTAGGGTGCAGCCGGCCCACCTCCTGAGGTCCTTGGCTTTTCAGATAAAGGATAGCGTGAATGACCCTGTGTGACTGTTTGTTCTCCAATTTGTTCTGCGGTTTCTCCGAATCCTGAAAGGTGCCTTTGGGTTGCAGCAGTGCAGTTGACTGAATTGTTTAACTGGGTGAAAAATGAAGATTTATCTGCACATCTGTGAAGCGCTCTGGGTTCACGGTCACACTGTGTATCTTAACTTCTCACTGCATGCAGTGAAGCGTAACGCTCCACATTTTAAGTTTTGTTCAAGTGCAAAAAATGTAAAGTCAAAAAAGTATTTTTAGCCATTATTCACCTGAGTTTTCGGCATCAAGTTAGCAGTATAAAACAGTGACTCGACTTTTTCTCTGCTTTTTTTGGACTATTTTATTTATTCAGGCTCGAGCCCCACACTGTCGTCCAAACTGCCACTCCACCTTCATTTCCTGCCAGGCCCCAGTGCGGGCTCTCCCTCATCTGACCTCTCACACAGTGAACCCCATGAATGGACAATAGTGCCCTTCAGTGGGGCCCCATGACCATAGCAAAGCTTGCAGCTGGAGCACATAGCAAGGCTGCCCCAGCCCGAGGGCACGCTAACAGCTGAGAAAGATCACTGAAGAGTCGAAGGGGATTTCTGGAAATGTTTGGGGAATCACAGATGTGAGGGATGAAAAGTGGCTTCGACACCGTGCAGGGGGATCAAGAGTTGGAGCTGTTTATTAGATGCCAAGGAGAAGCAGCCTTTAACAGGTGCTCAGGGGCTGAATGGTGGATGTGGAGCTGGACTGTTTGTGGATGGACAATTGGAAAGCCCCGGGCTATTTTTCATCAAACTAAGGAAGCAAAGGATTAGGACAGTTTCTATAAAATCCACTGGATTTCTCTCTTGATGTCAAAAATAATAATAGAATATTATACCATTGGATGAAATAATGAAAAACTAATTTAGCAGTTATCCTTCTCCCCAACTCGTTTCAGGGGCAATTGAAGGACATTTACAGTATTTCAGAGTTCTAGGTATTTTTAATACTGAGAGTGTATATGAGCTGTATGGGTAAA
>JAPQRN010000022.1:11291696-11305264 GCA_037367275.1 Coranthus polyacanthus
ACAAGAACTGTTTCCTCGTATCCACGTTAACCTGAAGAAGGGCCGACACGTGCTTTTTGCTTCTTTCTTCAGGAGGTTTCGTTCGACGGGTTCAAAAACTCACTGTCACATTGCGTGAAAATGCTTTAATTCCATATGGATGTCATTTGTCTTTCCTTATGGTACTTACCAACAGTTGGAGTGTTAAATTTTGTACACAATATTGGACATATTTGAAGAGTCACTGGTGTCTTATTGTAATGTGTGCGTGCTTTGGTTTTGTTTAAACAGTGTCTTGTTTCTCCCTGACAGTGAGTCTGCAGTGCAAGATCCTCAAGTGTAACTCTGAATTCTGGGCCTCCACCTCAAACTCTGGACCGGAGGAGGAGTTTTGCACAGCGCTGCGGGCGTACAACAGCTGCGTACGCCGGACTGCACGTACCTGCAGGGGTGACTTAGCGTACCACTCGGCCCAGCATGGCATAGAGGATCTAATGAGCCAACATAACTGCTCCAAGGAGGGGCCGACATCCCAACCGCGTGCCCGAACCCCTCTTCCTCCTCCTCCGCCGCCTCCCCCACCTGACAGCCAGGAACGCTCCGACGGCCCGGAAGTTTGCCACTATGAGCGAAGTCTTCCACGTAACACGGCGCCGCCTAACTACACCCACTGTGGCTTCTTTGGAGACCCACACCTCCGAACCTTTGGCGATGAATTCCAGACGTGCAAAGTGGAAGGAGCCTGGCCGCTCATCCACAACAAATACCTGTCTGTTCAGGTGACCAACACTCCTGTGGTTCCGGGCTCTTTGGCTACAGCCACAAGCAAGGTGAGGATCCTCTCTACGGCGTTGTGAGGCTTAGGGGCAGCACCCAAGCCATTTTGGGTACCACCTAAACAAATGACTGTAAAATCAAGCTTTACGGATGCTTTGCACACATATATGATCATAAAAATGTTTTTTTTTTAAATTAAAAAACATACATGGTTCTTGCAGAAGGACCTCCAGACTCTATAACCATGCACCTAAATCCTCTGAATACCAAGGGAAAACCCTGCATATGTTTGAATACAAAGCAGCTTGTGAGATGTGAACATTTCTCTGTTTTACATCATCAAACAGTGTTTCCTCTGTCATTCTAATACAGCTGTGGTGTTTTTTTCTCTAAGTTTTGTTGCTGTTTGGGTCTTAGGTATGTTTAAATTTGAGGTTACAATGTTTAAAAATCTTTTCAATTCTCGTATAATCATTGTTTCTCAAACGTCTGGACTACCCATAGTCTAGTTATAGATAACATTAAAGCTACATGACAGTGTTTATATGTTTGCAGTGGAGGTAAATTCGTCGCTGTGATGTAAACTCCTGCTAAATCAATGCAGGGAAAACACTGTTATGTGTTGAATGTGTTTGATGTGGACTGTTGATGGGACAAAACAAGCAATTTGAAGACTGACACTTTCTAGGCAAGGCAGTTTTGTTAATAAATCACATTTCATACAGAGGTGAATTCAAGGTGCTTTACGAGAAAGTACAAAGTCAAAATGATTAAAAAAAAAAAAAGATGAATAATTGATGAAAGTCACCTTTATTGACAGCCTTTTCTGTGCTGTTGTTACATGTTGTTTGCGACTTTAGCAATCACAGCATCCTCTCTTGTGGCCCCCAAACATCTTGCTTTTCATATTTTCCTGTGCGAGTCTCCTGTTTCATGTGGTCAGATTGTGAGAGCTGCTGTGTTGCTGGTTTGCTGTCAAACTGTGGACTCTGGTTAGTGTTTGGATGGCTTCCATAACAGATGAAGAAGCCCAACCCAGTAGAATTGCACAGATCTTGATAAGCTTTATAAATGATATGTTAGTATTATAACAGCAGAGTTGCATCAAATGTTAATACAAGGCTCCATTTTCACTTCTCACAGTGGACAGCTCGGGCTGATGTTTGGCCTACTTATTGAGAATTGAAACGTTGTCTCTGCACACATATCTTCTCTGCATTGGAAGATATTTTCTTTCATAGCTTTATCAGCAGCGCATACCTCATTATTGTTGTTTGGTTTAATGGTACACTGGTTTGCTTGGATTGCTGTCCCTGAAATGGCTTTCAGTTAATGTTGAGGTCAAAAACAGAGAAGCAGAAGTATTTCTAGCTGGCAAATTCACTTGTAGTCTGGATTTGGCAAAGGTTTGACAGCAGTGATTGTGTACCTCAGTCACTGTATAAAGAATCATAACTGAGAAATAAGAGGACTTTGTCCTTAATCACATTTGTACAAAGTATAATTTTCTGTAATCAAGGATTCTTAATGATACTCTATTAAGCACTTGTGGTTTTTTTTTTCTGCTTTTAAAGTAATGGCCTTTTTATACTGCTGTTCTTGGAAGCAAATGAGACGGTGTTTTTTTTTTTTTGTTTGTTTTTTTTTAAGATCTTGATTCTGGACAAAGGGAAAACAATGCAGCAGCCAATGCCACCTGTGCAAACAGAGCCCTTCTGGTAAAAGATCTGCATTAACACAGCTCACACTACAGCAAATAAAATGGTGGTTATTTCCATCTTCATTCTGATGAAGGGATAATAGAAGCAGTTTTCTCTTTGTTTGTTTTCATTAAAAGCTCAAAAAAGCTACCAGGTTTAAAAAAAAAAGAAAAAAAGTGGCAGTTAATGTGGGTGGGAAACGTTAGCCGAGGGTAAAGGGAACCGAGACAGAATTGGTGCAACAGATGACTTGACTGCCTAATAGAGTATTCAGTAGTCTCCCCCGTCCCGAGTCCCAAGTGAGCAGACATCAGAGTCCCTGGGCTGTCTGTCCTGGTATCGCTGCTCTCACAATGGCTCATTGGTGTCCTGATGAAACCAAGCTTGCAGAGTCCTGACCAGTCTCACTTAATTAGCTGCAGAGTATATCGCTCTGTCCTGGCCCGACGCCACTCCCTGGAGCATAGTTCTGGGGTTCACAGGCAGGTTTTTCAGCGCTATGAATGGATCGTCTTTGTGTCTGCAAACTGAGGCCTGATTTTACATGGCCGAGACTCATGTTTTTTGAGGGCGTTTACCTTGGCCTCCCCCATGTTGAGCCAGCACTGAAATGTGACACTTAAGTGGGGTGGTGGGGTAGATGGCACATATTACACAAACTTGTTCTTAATGCAAAAGCATAAGCACTTCCTTCTTAATCTGTTTGCATTTACCACTGTTTATTAGGGTTCTATATTTGAGCAAAAAGGCAACAACTAGAGGCCTTTACAAACCATGGGCGTGAAGAATAAATGACACAAAAATGCAAAATATTTTGGTGATGATGCAAATTTGTGACAGTCTGCCGTTCTTTAGAAAAAAGGATGGCTTCAACGTCCTCTGGAGCTCTAATATAAAGCCTGTGTGTACTCCAGTTTGTATGCTCCAGTGTCTTCTGTTACTTTGGGTAGTCTATATGTAGGGCCTGAGTGAAAACCTACATAGAGTGCCTCCTGTATTAGATGAATATGATGTTAATGTTACATAAGTTCCTCACTAACCTGATAATCCAGTTGTTGGAGTTGGTGATACCACTCTACACGTTGTCCTTTAGGGCTCGATTATATAGAGTGGCTCCATTCCATTCCATGACATCCATTCCATTCAACATGATTGGTTGATGCCTTTTATTCGCGATGTGAAAGCTCAGAAAGTTGCTTTTTCGGGCACATAACATAAGGTGAAAATACTCGACAAAACCAACAGTTTGAAAAATATATTGACATGTGAATTAATTTGCTGAGCGCTGATTGTCTTTCTTTCTCTCCTCCTGCAGCTGACAATCATCTTTAAGAATTTCCAGGAGTGTGTGGACCAGAAGATGTACCACGCCGAGACAGATGAACTGCCAGCTGCCTTTGCAGATGGCTCCAAGAACGGAGGGGATCGGCACGGAGCGAACACTCTGCGCGTGGTGGAGAAGGTTCCCGGGCAGCATGTGGAGATCCAGGCCAGGTACATCGGAACGACCATAGTGGTTCGGCAGGTCGGCCGCTACCTGACGTTTGCGGTGCGGATGCCCGAAGAAGTGGTGAACTCTGTGGAGGAGGGCGATAACCAGGACTTGTATCTGTGTCTTCACGGCTGTCCTGTCAACCAGCGCATCGACTTCAGAAACTTCAGGGCTCGAGCGGCGGAGGCCCAGAGCGCGGCCAGAACCAGGAGTGGCACCGCGGCCCACGGGTTTACATACCAGTCAGCAAAAGCCAAGTGCAAAGAGCGGCTACCGGTGGAGGACCTGTACTTTCAGTCCTGCGTCTTCGACCTTCTCTCGTCCGGGGACATAAACTTCACCATGGCAGCCTACTACGCCTTTGAGGATGTAAAAATGCTCCACTCAAACAGCAACAGATACCACATCTTTGAGGACGATATGAGAAACGCAGCACACACAGGAAAAGATCTACTTTCGCTCCTTCTCATCAACCTCCTTGCTGTCTTATTGTGGATTGAGTGTTGCACCGTTTATCTATAGTCCCTTTACAACAGTATCCTCATGGTGTATTTGTCGGTGAGTGTTACAGAGTACCATCCTCGTGTCCGCTCCTCTGCTCTGGTTCTGTCTGACGTGATCGGTGGCTTGCCGGTGGGGTCGTCCCAGCCCTGCGTCTCATTTTTGTTGTATTGACACATCTTGACATCAATCTAATGACAAGGCGGGTTCACCACGCTCCCACCAATCATCACCTGTATTTAGCTGGTTCATTGGGCTGGTCTTTGAAGAGAGTAGCGGTGAGAGAGCCCAGCTACCCCAGAGCTCAGGATATCCCACCTGGGATTAAATCCCACATTCTCACTGGGGGCTGCATGCCTATGGGAAGCCGGACAAGATGATCTTTTGCAGAAAGAGGAGTTTGCTGATCCTCCTCCCCTGATCCCCCTCTTCGGTGCCAAGCCAGTGAAGCTCTCTGTGGCTCATGTGGCGAAGTGAGAGGACCTGACAGGGGCTTTTGTTAACCTAAGGCCAGAAGCAGCTCTATGTTTGATTAGTTTCCAGCTTTGGAAAAGCCTGAGCCTTTTGGAGGAAGCACTCAGCCAAAAGGATGTCAGAGCAGCGTCTCCAGTTGTCTGCTGTGGAGATTAATGGGTCATATTGTTAGGTTATGTATGTGTGTATGTGTGTGTGTGGGTGCATTAGTACAATATGTGCGCCGAATTCAGCGTCTGTGGTTAATTTTGTGTGTTTGTGGGTGCAGGACTTCCCAGAAATGAGATAGTGGGCGAAATCTTTCCCCCGCCTTTGTGTTGCACCCAAAATATTCGAAACAGAAAAGACAAGACAGTCCACAGTCTGTTTGTTGAAACAGACTCCATCAGCCAAGTAGCAAACCTGAAAAGGGAACTGATTAAGAAAAAATAATCTCTTTTCATCTCTGCGTCATTTTCAGTGTCATACAGCCTTTCACTTCTATTGTTGGATCAGACAGTGTTTGTATTTTTAGTCTGTAATGTGAATGTAACTAACAAGAAAGCAAAAGAACAAAGTCAGCTAAGGGCACTCGTTTACAGAATGTAGATCAGTTAGTCAAACTACAACTTTATAGCAGAGAAATGCATCTCTTTACGCATTTCCTGAACAATCTGTCCATTTCAAAACTCAGTTGTCGCCACAGCGCTGTAGATACCGACTGTTTGTGTAGTACTAGCTATAAAGATGTCACCTGTAGTCAGTTTAGCGGTTCGTAGACTACCAGTGTGCTGACCTGACTGTGGCTTCGCGAGTAAAATGATAAGCGTATGTCTGTAGACGTAAATTCGTGGCTTAAGTCATTGCCAAAGAACAAGCCCTTGTGCCAACATTTCCCTCGCAGCTGAATCTTGTAGAGGACTTAAACGATTTACATTAGGGGATTCGTAATTGTGTATAACGTGTGTTTGTTGATCAATTTGCGGTACGCAGAGAGGCCAAAAAAAAAAAAAAGAAGAAAAAAAGAGGCCCTTGAAAAATTACAGTGACATACTGTAAAAGCAGCATTTGTTTCTGTTTTGCACCCTCACCTATGCTTTCCTTGTGTTTCATGTTAACTCTCCCGTTTGAACTTTGACTCTCAGCTACAGTATCAGGTAATGTGTAAGTCATCCCTGTAGATACTGTTACTTCTTGGGCACAGTTTTATGGTCATTTATCCTTACACTGAAGTATTTAGCAGGCCTTACTACTGCTAATATGTATTGGTGCAGTCTGACGAAAAAAACAAAAAAACAAAAAAATCATACAAATGATTGTAATGTTGAATCTTGTGTTAATAGATGTAATTTGTATTGTGAGTTTTACAGTATATGGTTCTACATGTGTAATGTGAGATTGTACATATGTTTTGTGAGTTGCTGAGTTAAATTTGTGTATTATCAGTTGTGTTTGAATTTCTCACTTCAGTTTTCGAACATCAGATGTTTTGGTGAATGTGAACCTTTTTCATTTTTAAAAGGGATTTTTGCAAAAACATGAACACCAACGAGCGGAATATTCTTTACTCAATATATTACAGTCCTCAAAAGATGGTTTTGTCATCTTTTGACACCCCGAATGCATGCCACCTTATCTTAAAAAAGGGACCGGAGAATAGTGTAGCTTTGGTGTTCATGTTTTTGAGTTTCAAGCACTTTATGTTTTCTTTTCATTTAGCTCTTTATGTTTGAAATTCTGTGTCAGATAGTTAAAAAGGGAAAAAAAAAAAATAGTTGAATGGAAATGCCAGAAAGATCAAACTGTGTTTGTATGTAAAGCAAATGTGTTGCCACATGCCAGCTGTTTATAATGTAAATTATTTATTGAATAAAACAAAGTGTCTTGTTAATGAGATGTTCCTTTTGTCTCATTTGATGTCTGTCTGAGCATTTTTTGAAAAAGTCTGTCTGGTCTGTTGACTTGCTAGAATTTACAGTGTTTGACTGCCCCCTGCTGTAAAGATGAGGTAGTGAGCATTTTGGATTTTTTTTTTTTTTTTTAAGCTTCTGGAGCCGCTTTACAGAAAAGACATGACGGCAAATGCATTCATGTTCGTATTCAGGTGTGTCTTAATCAAATAAAAGAAACAAACCTTCATAGTGTAACAAAGTTTATTACATATGTCCAAACATATGTACAGCACATGTCTCATGAAGAGTGGTTTTGTCACAAATATAAATTATTTAGACTTTTTTAAACAACATATGATACAGGAACTGTAGCTTTTTTTTTTTTTTTTTTTTTTTTTTTTCTATGTGGAAGATGTGCTGGCTGTTCACTGCAACAGGTTGGCTGGACCAGTGCCCTGGACAAAACACGCATGATTCTTTATATTGTTTATATTCCCCACTCGGATCACCAGCAGCTCTCGGAAATCTCAGAACCACGTGGAGATTCAAACGTGGTCCCTTCACTGCTTTGCACTCCATTATGTTTTAGAGCATTGTGGCTTAATACTACATCCTGCCTGTATTTGACCCCCATACTGTCCGTGAACCAATATACAGTATGATAATACACACATAAATAAGGCACAAATGGAGAAGCATTTTAAAGGAAAAAAAGAAATGGGCCAAAGCACGACCAGAATTGGCACAGGAAAAAGTGACAAATGTTAACATAAATGTCGTTAGCAACATCCAGAATACCCTTTAACAACCAATCAGCAAAGCACGTCTGTGAATCAAAGATCTAACCAACCATTAGCTTAGGAAGGAAAATGCTTCTATTGTAGTATTTTCAGACATAACCGAGCACTTACACAGGTGAAAAGCTTGAATTAATGAATCTACATTGAAGTACCATTCTTAACCATGATAATACTGAAAGGCAAAATTAAGGGAGTTTACTAAGTCATAGTGTTATGAACCTTTGCACAAGTTGCTGCAATAAATACTGCTTACAGAGCTTCCATTGCATTGGGTGTACTAAGAAAGTGGTTATAGTGAACAAAGCAAGAGGATTGCAATGATTTATACAGCTACACAATTACAGAAATAATGATTATCTGTACACGTGAAACGCTGACTTGATAAAATCTTTTCAAAGTTCTGCGGAGTACGTAGACTGGTTTGATTGATCATTCTAATTCCTATCATGCCTCCATTTTAACAGACATGTGACTCTCCATGATTCAGCTACAGCTACATGTTCAAGATAAACAGTTGAAGGTGCAGATGACAACACATTACACATTCTTTTGTACTGAAATCCTCCAATGACATCATTTGCAAGACTTAAAGCTAAACACAAAAAAAAATAATAATGTCCATGTCGGGGTGGGAATAATCCCATACATTTTCCATTCAAAAAGGCCAAAACCTTCAGGCACTTTTAGGATTGAGATCAGTCATCAGTTCATGTATCCTAAATTTCCTTAAGATAATAGTCCATGGGACTAAGCATCCATACGCATTCCACTCAGTTTTACCATGATTGACTGGTTGAGTCAATTCTTATAAATAAAGATGCTTTTTTTTTTTTTTTAATCATAATAATGACAGGAGGAAACACATTCTTCCTTCAGGGCACAACTTATTCGCAGCCACAGTCACTGGGAGGACGAGAGCAAAATAGTTTGGTTTTGCTGGTAAAGAGGGTACATTTTGATTCCCTTTCCAACTGTGAGCTTATAATTGGCAAATCCAGACTTGTCTATCAGCAGCATGTGGCTTCGTCCCTGGACAACAAAACACAGATCAGTTTCTGAGGCAGCACAGCAGACTTTATGTTTTCCTGTTGTTCCAGTTCGGGTCTGCTCCTGCGTTTGGGTCTACAGGTCTCTCAAGCGGTGAGCGGGAATCCTGGGGAGACTTCTGAGCCTGCGGGGAGCGAGGGTCCAGCAGAGGAGGGGGTTTGTCAGAGTGGAACGGCCTGTAGTGCTCTGGGCCAGGTGGGCCTGTTTGCCTGTGCTCCGGCATCCTTCTGAAGTCCTGAAGGGGGCCTTCTCTTCCCTGGTGGTAGTTAGGACGAAAATCGTCAGGGCGTCTTCTTTTGGGGTCTGGATGTCTGAAATATCAACCGCAGTTTGTTTGTTTTTTTTTTTAAAAATAACAGGAGCATGACACTTAAGGTTCCACAGATTTTAAGAAACCACATCAGATCTGACGGACTCACCTGTCGTAATAGGGTCGGTGGCCCCTGTGGTCCCGATCGTTGCTGTACTGCTCATACGGCCTTTTTCGAGGAGAGTTATTGTTGCGGTAACTGCCTGAGCTGCGATAGGAGTCTGCATGTGGTCGTCGATCCCCGTAGTGATCCTTGTAACGATGCGGGTCGTACGGGTGATGTCGATCTCCCTGCCACGACTGGTTGCTGTTACCTGGGTAATTGTATTTACGGTCCCTCTGCCAGTCTCCCCTGTCTGTAATAAAACATAAGAACTGATATTAAAGCCTCCCCCACTATCAAAAACAAGAATTTTTCAATGTTCGCTCACGGTAATCGTTGGCTTTCAACTGTGGAGAGCTGTCAAATTGTTGCCATAGTAGCTGCTCACAAAATGATGTTTACTCTTTCAAATCATGTAGCCACACGTACCATCGTTGCCAAAGTGCCTCTTGTTGGACATGTACGGCTCTCGGTGGTGTCCGTGGGGGCCTGGCTGACTCGTGTGAGATGCAGGTTTGGAGGACGGCTGCGTACTCGTGGAGTCTCGACTGGAACCAGACGGCTCTGGTCTGAAAGGTTTTGCTTTCCCTCCATGGTCCTCCCTTTTCTTCTGCTCCTTCTGGAGATGTCACAGGGTCATTTCAGTGGCGTTTACTTCAAAACAAACGTGTCATTTTCTAATACGTAGATCGAATTTCGACAAGACATGAGACCGGCTTACCTCTTCTTCATGTGATCGCTTTTTTTGTGCCATTTTGTAAAGTTTGTGAAGCTTCCTCGCACCAAACTCGGTAAACTTAGACACAAAAATCCAGAGGTTTCTGCCCAAAAAAAAAAAAAAAAGAGTAATCATTAGCATTATGTTTAATTATGACCAACTCCACAACGACCGTATCTAATGCTCTCACCGTCGCCAGATTTTGACATGCTCGGGATCGTTGTAGGCTTTAAGGCACTCTGTGATTCGGTCTCCAATCTTCAGTAGGCATGTGCGTGTGTGCTGGAGCTGCTCCTGGTCCGACAGGCCCTCGTCTGGTTTGTCCAGCTGCTTCAGGGCCTTCTTCACCGGCCTCATGCGCTCCTTGCACTAAACGTGGAAGATGAATCGGATTTTAAAAAGGCTACACATAACACATCTCTGCAGCTGAGATTCTCCACTTGATGTATGTACATATTTTTGCACAGGCGTTAGAGAAGAAGCTCACAATACTGAAAGTCTCCTGGTCTAGTTCGTCGTCCTCTTTTCCTTCAATAGGGACAGGTTCAGACCCAGCTGTGATGTGAACTGGACCTTGATTCTTCTTCCCTTTGGCTCCTTTAGCCTGAAATATATCACACATCAAGGCATTTGGTTAAAATCTGGCATTCACGCCTGTAAAACTTCATTCTAAGGATGAAGTTACACCTGCAGACAGCCATGACTTTACAGTTTAACAACTACAACATCAAATAATGGAGGGATTTTAAGAATCTCTATGATCTAAATATTCTTTCTATACGAGTACAACCAAACGTATAGTGTAAAAAAAAAAACACATTAAAAACTACTTGTATCCCCTCGTGTACATTTTAGACATTTTGAGCACGTCACATAGATTCTACTTTATTGAACTACCTTTTCTTTTCTGGGCTTGGTACCCTTCTTTTCTTTGTCGCCGTCTTTCTCCTTTTTAGGAGTTCCCTGTTTTTCTTTGTTCTCTTTGTTATCCTTTTTCTTTTGTCTCTTCTTGGCAGGGGACTTCTCTGTTCCATCATCCTGCCCGAACACAGGAGAACACAATGTGAGTTCAACAATAAAACATATGTACCTTTACTCCGCTTAACTAAAAAATGGCTAAATTATACTCTGTCGTTAGGTGTTGTGTTACTCTGATTAAGATCTCATTTATTGTTTGTCATAAAGCCATCCCATGTACTGCGGGAGAGAGAAAAGCTTAAACACAGGAGTATAATCTGGCCTGTGCTGGAAAAAAAACAAAACAAAAACTGGCAGCTAATGTTGCCGTGGTGATCTGAGGGCTGACCTTCACCTCGCCCTCCTCTGACGGGTTGTCGGAGAGGCGGGGGGAGGAGATTTCGTTGCCCTGCTCATCCTTGAGAATCTTATTCTCCTTTTTCACCCGAGGCTTCCTCTTCTTCACTTTGACCTTTGGAGGAAGGAAGTGGGATGTGTGAGGTCACTCTGTCTGGATCAAAGGCAAACCTTGCGTGGTTTAAAAACACAGTGTGGGTAAGTTACACGATGATAAATAGCAGCGTACCTCCTCCCCTGACTTGGACAGATCTGTATTATCTTGTTCTTTTTTCAGCAGCTTCAGAAGATACTCGGCTCTCGCTTGCAACTGCTTGGCCTGAGGCTTTTTGCTGGGATCATCTGGGAGAATCTACACAGAGGTACATGATTGTTAAGATTGTTTCATTCATCTTCTGATACAAAAATGTGCTTCTAATGGCATAAGTGCCTCTGAAGACAAACCCTAACACTTCTTTTTAACCAACTTTTTGACCAGAATATGTAATTGTAGTGGTATTTTCAAAGCTTTTACACTCTGAATGTTTTTTTTTTTTCTACTCAGTGCTAGAGCTAGAAATCAGATATTTGCCTTATCAGCCAGCTTCAGGTCAGGATCAGTCTTGATCAGGTCCCAGTTGCCGAAGCCGTGCTCGTAGATGCCAAGTAAGAGCTGAATGTCATCCTGCAGATCCCAGTCTACATCAAAGTGGGCTACCTTGACCCTGCATGTCAGCTTGAACCTGTGGGAAACAGTGTGTGTTCAGATTTAATCTGCAACGTAGATGCACCTTTCTGAGCATCTTATCTCGAACATAACACAGCGGAGGCAGCTTACTTATTTCTCTCAGCAGGGTTAGCAGGCACTGCTTTATGCAAGGGCTCGAACTCCTCCTCGTGCTGGATGATGGACTTGGCGTTGACTTGCACTCCTGAGATCTTGATATTAATTCCTCGCCTTTTCCCAGGACCTTTGGCTGGAATAATGATATGCATCATTTCCTGCTCTGGAAAATACAGACTGTTCTGAAGTGCCCACAACAAGTAAAACTCTACAATACCTTCAACTGGATTCTCTTTAAGTTGTTCCTCATGCTCCTGCACCGCAGTCACACAACTGGTATGAATCAGCTCACCAAGTCTCTTCAGATCTGCTATGGATTTGTCCACCAGCTCAGAGTCGCGGGCAATGGCCTCTAATCTGGAAACAGAACAGAGGCGGCTTTTTTTAAATCGCATGGTCTTCAAGTGCTTAAAAGAATCAAATCAAATGTCCTATCCTTATGTTAAGTAATGTGATTAAACAGTATTCTCACCTCTCAAGTGGGGATCCAAATTTCTTGTATGCCTTAATGAATCTGTAAATAGTAAAAGTATGAAAAAACCAACTCATTTATTTTGCAGAATCTTCCTTTATATCACACCTATATATTTACTATTACTTTTAGTATTATTGCCGCCACTATTATTACTATCCCTTTTCTATTTTCCTGCTGCTATCATCAATTATACAACTTCCTCAATCCAATCAACTACTTGATAGAGCAGTTAAGTACATTTAATTATATACTAATTATGTTCTGTCTTGGTTACGATTAGAAATAAAAGAGCAAAAACACTTTAGAGAAAATGTTTTACCTGCGGATCTCTGCGTCGGTGAAACCTTCCACGTTGTTTTTGCGGGCTCTCGGCCTGCCTCTTTTCTTTGGCTTTTTGTCGTCATCGCTATCGTCCGTCTCACTGTCAGAGCCTGACGAACGGTTCTTCAGCTTGGAGCCCACATCGCTGTCGCTGTCATTGGCCTGAGCCTGAAAACACAGGAACCAGAACACCAGAACATCATCTGACTGTGAAGCTAAGAGGTGGCTGTGGAAAAATCTAATTTAAGAAGCCATCAGTGCTGCAAAATGGGTGAACTCTCTTCTTACCCGCTTGTTAGAGCTCCTGCTCCTGGGCAACATGAAGATGTCCTCCATCTCCCGCTGCTTCTCCTCCTCCTCAATTTTGCGTCGCTGCTCCTCAGGGATGATATCATCCCATTCCCGTATGGGCTTCTCCTCAAACTCTGGAGTGCTCTCCTCCATGCTGGAGAAATTGGCTACCTGAAGAGGAGTGCAATGAGGAAAAACCAAGGAAAGCGTAAGGGATTGAAACGAAGGGTTTTCGCTTTATGCGAGAGAACGCAGCAATGCAAAACATTTATGTACCTTGAACTGGGATAGAAGTTCATCTGTAGCACTTGAGCCCTGGTCACTTTCCCTTGTTTCAGCCAACCTCAGGATCTCATCAATATCCATCTCCTACAGAAACAAAACACATTTCATTTCCCGTTTTCCCAAACATAAAACATAACTACTTTTAAAAACACACAAGATCATTCATTTCTTATGTTACCTGTGGTTCCGACTCCTCTCCTTCTGGCTCTTTGAAAAGCTCCTCTGCACCAAATTTGAGGATGGCAGTCAGTTCTTCTTTATTGAATGGATTTGAACTGTCAAACACA
>JAPQRN010000022.1:11308706-11329639 GCA_037367275.1 Coranthus polyacanthus
CGACGCGAAACCTACCGTTTTCCTGCTCATGACGTCACCGAGGTAGACCACCACATTCATGTCTGGAGCCCAGGTGTCGAACTCCCTCTGCCAGGAAGTGAGCGTGGACAGAGGCACCACCAGTATGAACGGCCCGTAAAGCTGGTGTTGGTGGAACAGGTAGGACAGGAAGGAGATGGTCTGGATCGTCTTTCCCAGTCCCATTTCGTCGGCGAGGATAACACTGTTACACCTGAGGACGAGGACCGTGTTTTCTTAAATATCCCTTCTTTTTTTTTCCTTTTAAATTGCACAGTTGTTAATCTAAACACAGTTAGGTGTATTTATTAACACAGTACCTGCACCAGGAATGTGCCAGCCAATTCAGCCCATCCAGCTGATAATCTCTCAGCTCCAGGTTTTCACCCCCAATATATGAAGGTTGTTTCTTTAGAGCCACGAATCTCGGCCTTTGCTTTAATACCTGAATTTACAATTACATGCACGGGGTTAATCGGGTCAGTCAAGATACAGGTTTACAAAAATCTAAACTAAGGGCGTGACTAGTTTACTTACTTTGCAGTCTTTTGAGGGGACGGTTTTACTGGAGTTTCGGTTCGTGAAGCTGTCGATACAGTGCTGGAACTTCTTTCTGACCAGGGCTCCGTCTTCCCAGCTGCACTCTGAATAGGGCAAACCCATCCACTTGCATAGATACTCTGGCTCGTTGGAGGACGGCGTCTTATGACTGTGAGCTATGGGTTGTTAAAAGCAGAGAAAGTTGTAGACAATTTTGATACAAGAGAAATACTTTTTTTTTTAAAAAAGCATTTAGGACGAGACAAATCAAAAAGCAGACGGTATTTGTGACTTACAGGGGAAGTCTGAAGTTCCTTGTGTCTTTCCTGTTTTTGTTGCTGTAAATAATAAACTTGATTTTAGGATATCTTCAATAGAAAATGCAAGAATACAACTCTGTACTGGATAAAAGTACAAAAACCTGTGTGGGTAACTACTTACAAATGATACGCTCCACAATTTGAAACTGTTTGTTCAAGTCCGCAGTAAGCTCCTGCTGGCAGTTATGAAACTCAACGTCTTCAGGCGATGCTTTTCTCAACCTGCGAACAAGGACACCTTTAACTCTTTTGAAAACATATATGATAAAAAAAACCCCAAAAACATTTCACTGTGAATAGATTTTCACCATGAATTGAGCTCATCGTTTTTCTTTTTGTAGTTGTCCAGCTTCTTAAGTCCCTTGACCTTTTGCTGTGTCAGAGAGTCGATGCTCTCCCATGTGTTGTGGATGTAGGACCAGCCCTTCCACTTGATCAAATACTGAGTCTCTCCTTCATCATTTTCAGGGTCAAAGCCTTCACATGGGTCCCCGTTTTCCTCCACAGCATACACGGTAGTGGAAGCTCCACTGGCTACATGAGGAAAAAAAAACAAAACACACTATTAGACTGTGTGTATTTTAACGGATTCGTGCCAAAATGGGATGGAACAAGACTTCAAAGATTGCAAAAGACAAGTAAAGACGCATTACCTCCTTTTTTGCCTGTCCTGGTGTCCATGACTTTCTCAATGGTCTCGCTGTCGTCGTCCTGCTGCTCCTCTCCTGCGTCACCCGTCATTTCAATCAAGTCGTCAGAGTCTGTTTCAAAGTCGTGTTGGTCCTCTTTGTAGCTGTAAAACAACAGACAGACTTTAGTTTGAATGGAAATAATTCTGACAGATCTAATTGGTTTATTTAAAACACCACAACTCGGCTCCGGCGTATAAACATCAGTAAAGAGTCTAAACTTTGCCTTAAAGCAGCAGGGTTTCTGCAGCTTTCATCAAGTCAAATTAAGAGTTTTTAAATTCTTTTTTAAGACTATTATGAATGCAAAGTGCGGTGGGCTATTTTAGAAGGTTTCAACCAAGTCCTAAATTCAATAATTTTTTTTTTTTTTTTTACAAAAAACCCAAAACAAAAAAGACTAAATTTAAGACATTTTAGGGCCTAAAATTCAAAATTCATTTAATTCTACACTTTTTAAGGATCTTTTAGAAACCCCTGATCAAAATTCATTTGGACGTCGCACCTTTTGACTTTTGTTGCACCCCGTCTCCGAGTCTGTCTCTTTGGAGTGTCTTCCTCGTCGTCGTCGTCATCGTCGTCGTCGTCATCGTCGTCGTCTTCCTCTGCAGATGACTCCTGCTTCCTGGACTTCCTTCCTTTTGAAGACAGCTGCTTTTTGGCTGTGGACGATTTGGTCTGAGGTCTGTAAAACACAGTTAGGCAGAGAAACATGCAAACCACTTAGAGATGATGAACTCCACTCCTGGCTCATGTTAAACAACACCAGTTGTTTAGTGTTCTGACTGTCCAGTGGCTGATAACCACAATCCCACTGTTCGGCCTGCAGCGGACAGCCTTGAGATGGCAGATCGCAGAGGTTTAGCCAAACTATCAATTTAAAAAAGTACTCGTAAGTTTAGTAAGATTAAAATAAACTGTAAATTTCAGATATTTCTAAGATTATAGAACAAAGTCAGGTTGCACGGTTGGGTTTTGATTGAAAACAAAGTCAAAATATGCAGTCACACAATATGGAATGAACTGGAGATGACCAGTGGGTAGCTGTCTGATGGCCAGGTTCCGCTACTCTCTTACCTTCTAGCAGGAAGTCGTCTGGATCTAACTTTTTTCTCTTCCTGCTCACTGTCTGTACTGTCGGACTCTTCCTCCTCCTCCTCCTCTTCATCATTTGAGTCATCATCTTTCCAGATATTTCTTACAACAAAGAAATGCCACAAGTTCACCCTCAAGGCCCATCAGTGCCATTACCAATTGTAAATTCAGTAAATACTGGCCACAGGGTGTTCAACACAACCCAATTTAAATCAGGGATAAGCCACTGATCGTACCAATCAAAGATAACACATTTGAGGATCATCGCCTGGCTGGCTGACATTAACTAAGCCCAACGCAAACAGATACCCATTTACAAATAGGCAATAAATGACACAAGTCACAGTATGAACACACGCTGGCAACAGAATGACACAGACAGACGTGAATTATGAAAACCTACTACGTGGGTTAAGTAACGTTTCTTGCTAACACAAGAGTTTGAGTCTGCTACTAAATATGATTGAAAAGAGTTTAAAAGAGTATGGAGCTGTAGCAAACAAAGCATACATAAATGAAATAATAAGGAAAACAAAACACAAATCACTTAAGATGTTCAAATCCTGAATACTTACTCCTTTTTTTTAGCTCGTGTTCCTTTTCTCTTGGGACTTTCGCTCTCAGAATCGCTGCTGCCCTAAAAACGTCACAGCAGACACAGGCATCAGTAAGAGCTTCTACGCCACATCTGATGTAACGGCGGCTCTTCTACACAGTAGCCACTAGATGGCACGAGTTACCAATTTTTAAAAAAAAGGGCCAAATACCTCACAGCAGCTCTGACCGGCCGAGACAATGGAGAATATGGCCGAGCTGCATAGTGTTAGTATTTGTGTCACTGCTGCTCTTTAAGAAACATTCATCAAACTGTCATTCACATGTGCTCACCCCAGCTCCAATGTTTAAGCGGGCCGGCTCCTGTCTGCTGCGATTTGACCTCCTGACGCCATACATGTCTGGATGTTCCTCCCACATCTGTTACAAGAGGAGACTTTATGCATCACTGCCTCAATACTAATTATTATTGCATACTGCATACAAAGCTGCCTTTGTGCCCTGCGTGGCGGTACAATACCGTGTGCATTAACTGCATCGTCAAAACCTACTTCAAATGGAAACAGGGGCACAAGCTGTGCCAAAAAAGCTGCAGCTTGCATAACTGAGGATGCAGCTGAACACGGCAAAGCTTCATGATCTGATTAACAGCCTGATTATTAGACAAAGTTAACTCAATGTCCGTCATTAGAAGACAGGAACCTTAAATCAGCTTTACGGATAGTTGAGTCAACACAGAATATTAATGAACTGCTGTGAATCACAGTGACCTTTACCTTCTTTACATCTGCCAGACGTTCCTTTTTCCCAACTGGCTTGTCTTTGACTTCTGCTGCTTGTTGTGATTTGGACTCTGCAGACTCGCTCTCTGACTCTGAGTGACTTTCTGACTCTGAGGAGCTGTTTGACTCAGAGTTGTGGGATCTCCTCAGCTCACTGCCATGCTCACTCTCTGACTGACTTCCTGACTCCGACGCAGAGTGGTTGGATTCTTCTGACGCTGAATTGCTACAGGAACAAGAACATGTTCATTCTCTTTTGGGGTTTTTTTTTTTTTTTTTTTTTTGCAGTGCATGTGTGAGCTATTGCATCTACAATTCTGTACAGCCAACAACAACAACAAGAGCTTCCGGTTCAAGCAGTGGTGACGGCAACTTCACAACGTTTAACAATTCAAATTTAAAGGGCACACACTCTCCCTGGGACATGGAGAAAATGCAAATGCCTGATGACATGAGTAGGTGGTGACTAAGCTGAGAGGAAAACATAAACTGATTACATTGTGCAGCATGTCCTTTGCTCAGTCAACTGTCTTGTAATAACCCCATTCTCTTTCTGACGCACATGAATCCTCTTAGTTATTTCAGAGCTAAAGCAGGGACAAACTACCTGACAAGCTATTAAAGCATCACTTTAAGGCTGCACTTATCAATATTAATAGTTAGAAATTGATGTAAAATTTGAACCATATAATTAAAATGACAAAAAAAGAAAAATGCGTAACTCTGCCCACTGAGTGGAGCCTAATTCATATCGTACTTCTTTAACGTTACTACCCGTAGTTGGGAAATTATAATTTACAGGCTGATCAGTTAAAATCAGTGTTTCCTCAGTTATTTCTATACAGCTGTGGTGCGTTGGGCAAGAATTCTAGTTTTGTCTCATATTTGTTGCTTTTTGGGTCTTAGTTATGTTTAATGTTGAGGTTATAATGTTAAAAATCATTTTGATTATTATATAATCACTACTTCCAACGCATCTGGCCTATGTGTTTAGTTATAGATAACACTGAAGTACAATGTTTATTCGTGTTTGCAGTGGTGAATGTTTTCTTGCTGTCGTGAAGCACCACTGCTAAATGAACAGAGGAAACACTGACAATAAACAGTGGTTAAACTGGTCTCCTAAGTAAACCTGTCATTCATAAAGGACTGTTAGGGTATTAGAAAATATAAACTAAGAAACTTATTACTAAAATGTCAAAATGTCTTCTTTAAGATTTGGAAAATTAGTGAAATTTGCATTTTTGTGTAATTAGTGTCATTTATTAAAAACAAACATTACATAAATAACGACAATGCAAATTATTTTGGGACTACTTAAAACAATAATGTGCATTTTATGCATGCATTAAATACAGTTCAGTAAGTTGTATTAAAACTGTCAACCTGTCGTGTCCGATTTCCTGTGCGTGCAATGCCCATGTTGAACACATAGGGGCGCTACACACATTCAGCATAAAACCCTGGTAACGTCCCTCTTCTAAAACAATTAATGTTTTAGAAGAGGGTTTGTCTTCCAAAATTTTTAATTGCTATATGTGCCGAATTATTATTTTTCTGTCTCGGATAACTAACAACAGTACCGTTCTAATTCAGTTTTAGAGGATTTATGTTGATTTATATTGTTTATATATTGTGGAACTACGTACGTGTCTGTCATTGCACAACTTAAGTCATCATATTTACATAGAATATAAGTACGACCTTCATGTCTATTCATGGCCCTTGGTAGAAACTCTTCCTGAGTAAAGCTCTGTGTTTTCTCATTGTGTCACGTGCGCCGCTTCAATGCCCAAACACGGAAGTGTACGGCTCCTTTCGCTTTAAGTGAGGTCACCAAGAGGCGGGACAAAAGCAGAACGTTGAATTTCTATTGGGTGTAATGTTGCTAGGTGCGACTCTGGCCTATGGCAGCGCTGTGTGCAGGCCTTGCAAAGTCTCAACTCTTCCTGTTCCTCCTCCATGTAGTTCTGAGCTGAGTTTTAATACAGATAAGTGAGCAAGCACGGCACACAAAGCAAGGGCCATTTTGTGACCGAGGACAGCTTTTATAATATACTTCAGTGGGACTTGATGATCAGCGAAGTCACCATATTTTTTGTGGCTAGTCTGTAAGCTTTGCATGCCCCTAGTTGTCACACATCAGTATGAAGGTGTCAGCCTGTCATCAATAAAAGACATTTTACTTAGAGCTGAAGGACTAAAATGGCTGCCACAATATCACACAGAAACTACAAGTGTGATGTAACCTGCTGCAGTGTACATTCAATAAAATGCTGTGAGGGTTATTACCTTCTTTTAGCATCCAAACTTCTGTGTCTTTATCTAAAAACACAACAGTCTGTTTTGGTAAGGCTGCATCAGTTACTGGAAAAGCAGCAACTTTAAAATTAAAAACCAGGCCCCAGCACTGATGTAGTCAATACAGAAACACATCTATTAATAAATGAAGCTAAAAATACTAATAGAAGGCCAGCTGCTTGTGTGGTTCGTGCATTCCTGCAATTCCTGACACCATGCAAATGATCTGTTATTAGTTTTTAAAGCATCTTTATTGATCAAAAATGTTTCCACTGATTTAATATAAATTATATTCACAAAACCAGATAGTTAAGAATGATAACACACTTGAAAATATTTACCAATTTTAAAATAAGAAAAAGTAAACAATCCAGAAAATATATCACCATGGTAACCTATCCAAACTTTTGGCCTTAAGGTTGTCAGTATTATCAACCTGTACGCAGATTAAAATATAAAAAAAATAATAATAATTTAGCTGTAACATCAAGAATAAGACATGATTAAAAAAAACAAAACAAAACAAAACAAAAAAAACACATTTCAATTTACATTCAATTGCCACATGGCTGATATTAATAAAAGTAGAAAGTTTGTTGTTTTTTTTCTCATATTTTTTTTAACAACAGTGAGTATATATGCATTTGCATGAATAATTGATAAAAGCAAATGTTGCCTGGCAGGAAAAATATCATATCAGAATTTAAAGTATCATCAATTAAATCCAGTAATTATAAACAATTACCATTCAAAAAGACACATGTTTGAACTGATGTATCTGTTAATATAAAAAGGACTTTAAAGCAAAAGTTACTTTACCCTGCAATATATATGTTTGGAGGTTAAAATAGTGCAGAGGCATGTGAACACTGACATAGCTGAAATAACTTCATAATGCAGAGTGCTTGAGTTTCAGGTTTTACAAACCATGTAGAACAAGACAAAACTGTGCACAAATCATTAAAATGTTACGGATTGGGCCCCTTAATCTGCACAAATATATAGTCTAAGAAAATTAGCTTTTAAGCACTGTACCTGGTCAAAACTTTCTGTACAGATAAAAAGTAGAGGTTCAAATAAACATTTAAAAAAAGCCACATTTAAATTGTTTTTAGTCGTCAGGCTGCTAATCTAAAATTATGTTACAAATAACCCATTCCAAATGACTATATATAAATATATTTGTGACCACAAGAAAGTCCAACGTAATACATTTGTTTTCAAAATAAATAAAACCACACAACGTTGTTAAAATGGTGCAATGCAGTACCAACTAGTAAGACAAGGTCATTTACAATGTAGCCAAAAAACATTAAACATTTTGTGACAAATCATTTGCAACATAATGCAGGACAAATAAGTTTTCCTGTAGTCTAACACATACATCTTCTGGGCAAAGATCTCTTAACACAGGCCTGGAACCTCAGTAATGAGTGTAAGAAATGGTAGGAAAATCAGGGTGTGGCTATTAAACAATAGCAAGGTCATTCATGACAGTGGTGCACTTCATCAAAACCACGTCGCAAATGTATACACAGGTGATCAACCATGCTTGACAAAGTAAACAATCAAACCAGTTATGAAAAAGGTAAAAAAAAGTATATGGCTCATACCTTGATGCATTGCTTTGAGTCGAACCTTCATCCTCTTGTTTTTTACTTTTATTCTTCATCATTGTAGTATCCTGAAATGTTTGAAGGTATGATCTTTTGTCCTGGTATTTACTGTCAAAAAGTTACAGGAGGCATGAACTATGATATAAGTCCCATAAAACTGCCTTTGCTCAGGTGGCACTTTAAACCCAGGCGGTGCGACACGACTACAGAAACATGTATTAAATCGAAAGATTTGAGGATCATTATTTACATCGATAATTGAGATATATTTAAGAAAAATGACAGGCGGTGTTATAATAAGTTAAACATCCAAACGTGTGTCTTTCAATATAGTCCACGGATCAAGCCGCATGCAATTAATTTTAACTGCGTCATCGCATAAAGGATTAGAAAAAAATAAATTTAAGCATGAGAAAATCAGTAATTCATGTATTACACAATGTAAACATACCAATTCAAAGGGAAGAAAGGTGGTAGCCTATAAATGAACTATTAGATTAACGTTCGCTGTAACACGGGGGTTTAAATATTTAGCCGACTCGAATAAAAACAGCAAACTGTAAAAATAATAACTTAACAATAAATTATATAGGAAAAAGCTCGTTTCAAAATCGTTGTAGGCCTTTGCAGTCTTCATCTACTGTCAGACTCAGACAGAGGCGAGCAGCACACTAAAAATGGAGGCGCGCCATGGCTGCCAGAGCCCACTATGGAAAACAACGACAAGCACTCCGCCAGCACAGACTGCTCCTCCGGCTCGAAAAAACAGCCCAAAACCACACAAAAACCATATATTCCCGTCAAAACGCCGATCGTACAACCAAAGCAGCTAACTTGTAACGCGAAGGGAGCGGAATCGGTCGAAAAACAGGCGATAGAAACGGTCTGACGAAAGCCTATGGCACCCTTCCCAAGGCTCAGCCGCCATCTAGAGCTCCTTCCTAGCTCTGAAAGCTTTGCCTTTGATTGACGTTATTTCCATTTACCCCACACTCAGGTGATGTTTAAGTCCCACCCCTTTTGTTATGTTTAAATTTGCTTTTATATAAACTTACATATATTTTCAGTCCCAGGACATAAGCCTGAAAGTGAAACCTTTCTTCCTACTTCGTGTAAGTAAGAATACTGAGAGCGTGTAAAAGTATATAATATATTTTTTTTCCACCTCTTGCATCACTTCCTGCTCAGACAGGAAATAGTGTGACCAGGAGCCATTTTAGAGTCTCTATGGTCACCATTTCTGTTCAGATCTAAAATCTAAACTAATTGAAGCACAGTCTACTCAAATAACTGTATTCTTCAGTGGTTTTTTAATGATTCAGAGAAGATTTTGCAGTTTAATTGAAACACAAGGGTGTAAATTCACCAACATTTGTGCTTTTAAGCTTTCCCAACTGTTGAGGAACTAATTTTATTTTTAATAAATATTACAATGACTGGGTATTATTTAGGTGGACTCATCGAAGTATAAGCGCTAGCGCTTGCTTTAAATTTTATGGGGAAAATTAGACACTACAGTCAGTTTAGAACAAAACAAATCTATTGTATGTTAACTACGATTAAATTCAACCCCGAAGCTAGTGGACTAAAATATGACCAAGGTGTGACGCCAAATACTGTACAGCTTCATGCTTTCTTCAGGTAAATTAGCTAATGAAATAAAGTCAGGAAAAATACGAGGACATACACTTTATTTAAAAACAACATCTGAATATCAAATGTACAAAGGCTGATTTTGTGTGTCCCAAAAATAACAGTCCAAGTTATCAACGAGTCCACTATACAGTCAGCAACGGCGTTCCAGTGTCCTTTCAGTCAAAAAGCAAAAATCCAAATGCGAAAATCCAGTCTGAAAATTGTTTCATCTTGTCAAAATTTGGCTAACCGCCAAATCACTTGCCATCTTCACGTTAAACAACGCTTCCTCCACTTCTGCAAAATCCAGTTGAATGGGTTCTTGATAGGATAAAAAAAAGAAGGAAAAGTTGTAAGCCCACATTGCAACGTAAATTATTAGTGAATCACTGTCCAGCAGTTAAAGAAAGCATGCTAACCTAAGACTAAAACAGCCAAGTAACCTTACGTGGGTAGCTTCAGTTGAATTAGCTAGCGCTGTTTTTATAAAATCCGAACAATGCTGTTTAAAAACAGAGTTTTAAAAAGGGTAGCTACTCGGACAAAATGTAGCTAAGCCGTTGTATTGACAGGTAGATCGCAAACAACACACAGGGAAGGGGTTGACATCCATTTTCTTAATTTTCATTCATGTTCGGATCAAAACTGTTGACGTAGTCCGTCATTCAGTTCCAATGATGCAATGCAAGATTTACAAATAAAGTGACTAAATTTGAAGATGCACCTACGCAGGAAATTACATCATAAAGGAGTAGAATGAGGAACAAGCTAAACATGTAACCTTCAGGACGTAAGACTCTTTGTAGGACCCTTACTTGATACATTTGTGAATTTGAAACAATCCGCGACATTCGGATTAAGATGAGCAAAAGTATGAACAAAGATTCATCCGCTGACCACTAGGTGTGTATTGAGTCTACAGCTGAGAGGGTCCTTGTCACGGAATGAGGCGGGGTTGGATAAAAGGCGGAGTTGGATGTGTGACCCTCCCCTGTAACTGTTCTGATTGGATTGATTGAATTGGTTGATTGGGTTCAACCAACAGTGACCATCCCCGCCCATATCTGACCCTGCCCACTTCCACGTACTGCAGGGGTTATTGCTAGTTAGCTAACCCACATCATGTGTAAAGTGACGTTCAATTGAGATTATCAAAACAACATAACACAACAATAGCATGTGAGCTACAACAATGTATGCAAATTAAGATCTGTATATGACAAAATGATTACAACAGTTACCGATGCAAAGACAGACTGACCAACAGTGGAACAATGTAACAGCATTCAACACTTCTGTAGCAGCCAGTCAAACAATGGGATTTTTCGTAAAGCCGCTCATAAAAACCCCATATTGCTAAAAAAGACTAACAACATTAACAAAAAATTAATAATAATTAATTCCAATGTAGTTTCTGACATTTTAAACTTTGAGGCCAAAAACTTATCAAATAGCAAAAAAAGGAATATAGGATAACAACTATTTGGGGAAATGTGGCTTTTTCTATTAAGTGCAAAGAGGAGGCAATGTTATATCTATTTTTAACCACAGAAAAATCACCCTACATTTTTATCAATAAACAAAGTAGCCAAATGAAAACAACTGTTATGCATGTTACTACCACAAAGCTAACTATCCCTTTGAATAGCAGACTTGTTTAAGCAGTGCTGTACCTGCTAGCATCTGTTAGTCTAATATCACCCTTGAGAACTAACAATGATAAAACGTTGTATTAATGTTCTTGGGAAGAGTGTAAATTAAACTTACAGAGTTGTCTTCTTTTGGTCAACATTTGACAATCTTCACACCAGTCAATGTCTCCACTGTGGAAGAGATGAGGAACAATGAACGATATCCTTTTTAAAAAAAAAAAAAAAAAAACAACAAACAAAAACAATACACCATATCAAGACGAAAATGGCAAATTAGTGGATCACCCAAGGCGGGTAATAATCATAACAACTCTGCTCAATTGGTGATATTCAATTAATCAAATGCATATGCTGGAAAATAGGGGATGGGGGCAGGTAAACGTATGTATTACGCAAGTATTAATATGATTTATTTTTTCTTTCATGATATTTTTAGGGGGGAAAAATACTGCAAGAATCTCAACTATGACCGTTTGACTTGTTTTATCTTCTGAAAATTCAGTGTTTGAAATAATTAGAAACCAAAGCAGCATTACATTTTTTAAATTGATTCAAATCTTCAGTACTGAAGTAGTCCCGGCCCATTACTCAATGCACTCATTTCCATAGAATAGAATAGAATTTTCCTTTATTGATCCCCCATTGGAGGGAATTCCAATGTATCTATTGTTTATGACAATTGTGTTTAAAATGCATCTGTATTTTCCATGGTATGGGAGGCCACACCCACTAAATTGATGAAACGTTCCCATTATCTTTTTTCCATTAAGGAGTTTGTCCAGTTTAGCATATGACAACACTTTATAACTCTTACAATCGTCAGAAGTGATGCTTGAGTGTTTTGGAACAATCAGTCTATCCAGTACAGATCTTTTTTCTTCCCTTTCAGGACACATCTTTTGGTGGATGGTCAGAGAAGCACCCTGAATTTTAAATTAAGATGTGAGCACCACATACATATGGGCTAATAGTTGTTGCTTAGTACATGTTGTATTTATCTCCTTTAAAATTACATTATTAAACTACGTAATTGATATCATTAATATTTAAGCGACTCATGCTGCATCTTGTATGGTTTTGTCTTCCCTTTTTAGGTGCTTTCAAACCTTGGGCTTTTTCTTATGTGAAGCCATGTCCATTTCTCTAGCTACTTCTTACTTTAAAGGGAAAATGAATAAAGAAGAAAAATACATTTGAAGGCTACAAAAAAAATCATTTTATATGTTAAGAGGAATTTTCTATGTTAGTGGTCCATCTTAAGGACATTTTGGCTCTTCTTACTGACGTTTTGGAGATGTTAACATTCTTAAGATAAACAGTTGTTGCATTATTTGCTACGTATTCTTTCTGTTCCAGAAATTCCATATTAGGGCATCTTTTATCTCAGGAAATGTTATTTTAAGATTTTTCACATTAGTATTTTGGTGACACATGATTTACAGTGACATTCCTTTGGCAAGAAATAATGAAGCAGCCACAAAAGACAGAGCCTCCAAAGCTTGACTTGTCTGGCAGAGAAGAGAAACTAATTTATCCATGTGGGATCAAAAATATGCAAATTATATGACCCACATGGTTCTATTGCATTTATTGATCCACTGGACATTAATAATATGACAATAGGATTGTCATGACACACTCTAATAACTGCGATTGAAACTGCATTTGAAGTGTGAAAGTGTAGCCAGTTTGCCCAGTTGTATCACTTTTGTAAAATGTTGCTATCACAAGACTTTATGAAAATGTCTTCAAATACACCAAAACTCAAAATGAAGATCGAATTTATAACACTCACACAGACTGTCAAGCCAGTAACCAATATGGGGTGAGTGTAAGGTCTACTCTACACTAAAGCAGATATTTTTCTTGATAGTTATTTTCCCCCTGTTTGGAAAGAAATAAATCTGTGCACACGACCTCTGTTTTACAAAATATCTCCACACACAAAAGTGCAGAAACGACGACAGACACTCAAACAAATCGCTGTTTCTGATGGACTTCAAACCACGGACAGTCACTGTTAGTTTCAGGTATATACTCATTACACAAAGCAACAATAGGCATGCGTGAATTGGAGTGTGACGCCACCGTATCCTAAACTCTGTTTTATGACTAAACAGATATAAACTAGAGTTTTTAAAAATCTCCACCTTGGAAGGTATTTTTAAAAAAAAAAATCACCACTTTAGTGATCTAAAACACTGTATGTAGATGAGAGGCCAAAACTAAAAAATGATCATTTTGCAAAAATATCCACATTATTGTGGGCCTAAAAAAGGTATGTTTTGAGATTTAAGGTCTATTTCTATAATGGTATCGTCTATAGCTGCTGTTTTTGCAAAAGTATATCTTGATTTCATTTCTGAAAAGTATATGTAATATGCACACCCAAAACAAAACAAAGCTGCCCACAAAATGCAACTATCCATAGAGCTGTTAGGAAGGGTTTGTTTGGAGTGTACAAAACTTCCCATTTGTCCAACCTTCATTGCCTGGCCAGTTTCATCACACCATGGCAAATTAAGCATGATTTCATTCTCTTTTAGAATTGTAAACCCAGCACTTTGGCGGTGCAAACACACCACATTTACTTTGTAGCCAGGTGCCAGTTAAAAATGTCTTTGAAGGGGACTACTATGAGTATTTAGGAGTCATAACAAGATTATGACACAATCAAATGACTAAAGTCGTATGTTCTTTGCAAGTTAGCTAGCTAGTTTGTCAGAAAAATGTAATAAACACGAGATCTGATTTTTTAAAATAAACTTTTTAAGTTGCTTCCATTTAATATGCAAGAAGTGATGAGAAGTCAAACACTTAATTTCTCAAATTTTTTTAAACATTCATTTCAATAGTATGCCTCATTGTCAAATTGTAATGACTTTGCAACAACAAGTTACGGTAATCTGATATTGGTAATGGAATTACAACTACACTTTATTTCAGGTCTAGCGAAAATTATTTGAAACTGGTTCTAAAATGTCAAAGGTAATTTTTTCAATTGCTATTAATGTATTTTTCGGACTATATATATATATATATCTTTGCCACATCATATACTAAGTACAGTCCCGTTATTTATTCACAACAAATTGCTTCAATAGCCTAAAACGAAATAGGCAGTGAAATTTTATCAGTATTTACTGATATTATTCACGTGTATTCATTACACGTGGAAAAACTACACTGCTTGCATGTGGTAATTCTGTTCAGGTGCACAATAAAAACTTGATTTTGCACTTCGCAAATGCAGAAATTACATGCAAGTAATGTTTTACAGATATGTGATATAAGAATTTATACTTACAAATCCTTATTATGGCGCAAATCACCCCATTCCATCAATTCACGACACCATGGTGGTTAAACATCAACCCTGTGAAACAGGAAAAATCAAAGTTAATTAAGGACATGGGGCAACAGCACACCCTACTGGCTACATATATGTAGCAGTAAAGTGAAAAAATCTCGCAGACTACCAACAAAAAAAACAACAAATCTGTAGCTTTGACTGGCTACAAAAAAAAGAAAATTACATACCATTTCGTTTGGGCAGACGATCTCCGTTCTTCTTCAAAACGTCTTCGTCAAAATGTATGAAACATCGAGGGTATCCCTGCAAAATACGAAAAGTTATAAGTTTTACAGTCAAATTTGAGAAAATGAGAACTCTTGTTGGCATGACAGCTAGACATACATATTGTATTTATGATTCTAAAAACCTTTTTGGGGAATTTCTTAAATCTCATTAACATATCGATATTGGAAAAATCTGAGAAAAGTATTTTTCATATTTAGTCGGGAAATGTTTCGCATTTGTGTGTTTTCGTAGCTTAAAATACAACTAAATTTGTGGTTAACAGTTACACCCTACTGAGAAAAGCTTACAGAGGACATTTTGTTTTGTGAAGAATGGTGCTAATCCTTTAGATTTAACAATATAGTCCAAGACATAAATATCTTTAATAAAAGACTGTAGAGGAGGTTATGTGTTTTATTCTACATAAAGACTGTCTTCACGTGTGATCAACAACCTTATCCAGGAGAATGTGATATTAAGAGGATTTTATTTCTTTATTTAATTTTAATGCACTATTTTGTTTTTCATTAAATTCACAAAGTTGTGATGATACATTCTAACAATAAATCTTCCTTTACGTGACTTTCAGGTGTAATGTAATGTGTAAAAGCCAAATTTATGTACATATTTAAATTACTCCTCTGTTCAGTACCTCAAAGGGTTAAAAGCCAACACCCTATTTTGTATTTCGAAGTATACCTAAGCTTTTATAACATGCAGAACCTTTATTTGACATACAAATGAAGTAAAGTACATGTGTATTGTCTAAAAAGGATGAATTGCTGTCAAATACCATATTTAAAACGTTTTAGAACTTGTCTCAATTTATTAAAACTATTTTTAATTATAAGTATTTAACTCCTACGACTAAAATCGTGTAATATACTACATATGTACACTCTGTGGTAGGATAATGTGAAAAACCATCGATTTTTAAATAGTTTTTCGTTTTAAAATTCGACGAAAAACCCCCAAAAACGAATTTACTAAAAATAAACAAAATTATACTGAAACTTGCTGTGTTTGTGTCTATCAATCTCAATACAACCTTTTAAAAACCAAATGTTTGCTGATTTTTGTTGTTTTATTCAACCAAATTCAGACGAGGGCATTTGCCCTTTCAAGGACAAAGCAAATTTTAAATGCGTAGGTTGAAATAACTCCAAATAGGACGAGAACAAATCAACTTGACCAAATATGAACGAAGTGAACTCGAAACAGAAGTAGCAAACATGCAAATTTCGTCTACTAAAACACAATTATGTGTATTTTACAATCTCTAGACGGTTGTCTTTATTCGTCGCTGACAACACACCATGGCCATTTTTACAACACTGCGTCTAACTGTCGTTCTTTCCACCATATTGCCATACACCCCTGATTCCTATTTTAACGTTATTAATGTACGGTTACTCGTAAGTTCTTACCCTTTTCCAAGGCCATGCTTATCCCCCGTCATCTGCCCTGGCCGGTGTGGCTTTCTGGGGGGATTTTCGTCGTTTTGGTGCGTTTTTCGGCCGCATCGTTCCGCCCTTCGTCCTCCCGGTTCTCGACGCCTCGCTCCTCTGTTGTGTGTGTCCTCCTCTCTGCCTCTGCCCGAGCTGATATCCTTCAACGGCTCTGCCCACTTTCCCCTCAACGTAAGCCAAACTCTACTTCCTCCCCAGCCTGTAGCTAGCTCTAGCTGCGCGCTAACCCTGACAACCGCCTAAACTCTTAAAACAACACGTCGGAATTTTATTCACACCTTATTCGGTTACTTTTTTTTTTTCTTTCTTTCTTTTTTTTTTTTTTTTGCTGTTTATTGTTTATTTCACAAAACCGAGCAGTACGCCACTCAACAACATAGCTAGTTAGTTTACTTTAACTGTTCACTTTTAACACATCTACACGAACTAATACAAAAATAACACTTGATATTTTCAAACCATCGTGTGTCTGATATAACCACTACAACTACTGTAATGGGTCTATATGTTCGTTAAAGGACAGAAAATAGACTAATCTACTTTTCTTTTTTGTTTCTTTTTTTAACCCCTGCTCCATGTGTTCTTCCACACCCGTGACCATAAGTGTACTTTGAGCTAAACACAGGGATTTAGGATTTTGTTAGCCTGTGTGCTAACCTCTGTCTTCCTACAGGCCCTTAACTTTGAGGACTTCTTTGGTAATACCTATATGTTTTATTCTAAAGCGGTGCGTGTTAATAAAAGAGCAATGCAGCGTCAAGAAGTCTACATAATGACAACACAGGTTTGATTTTAGTTATGGAGATGGCCTATAAATACCTGGCTGTCACCTTTGCACCTAAAAAAAAAAAAAAAAAAGGCTAAAAATAGAGTGACTGAGAGGGTGCACTCATGTTGAGAAAACACGCACGACTTAATCTTTGTTTTGAATGTGTTTGTATTAAACTAAAAGTTTTTTTTTTTGTTTTTTTTTACATCATCTGTTGTGATTGGGGAGCCCTGTGCTGGAATAAGACCCGTTTAGCTGCAGCTAATATCACAACCACCAGGCAAAATGAAGAGATTAATAATATCATTTATCTTTATTGAAAAAAGAAGAAAGTGCAAAGTCCAACAGAGACAATCAAACTTGGTAAACTTGGTCTGCTCAGTCAGTGGAGTCTTTGTTAGGCAGTCTGTGGTATGTACTCCACCCCCATCCCCGACCAATGAAACGTTTGACATGACAGCGCATGCGCTTTGCGGTGGAAGATTTCTTTAAAAAGCTCCACAGCCTGGCAACAAGAGTGCCCTATAAGTGCATTACAAATCCAGACATTACAAGTGAACTAACCGTGTCCTTATACTGACTAACTAGCTGGTTGAGTTCAAGGATTGAAAAAGGAAACAAATTACAAAACACTTATTTCCCAGAACATTAAAGCGATGCTGTTTGACAGTGTCATTTTGTCTGCATTTCACGTGAGTGCTGCTGTTGAAAATTGTGCTTTTGCTGAGGAACATAAATGCGCTGTAACTGGCAGCACGGAGCAGCTTTTGGTTTGTTTTTCATTTAGTCGTTTCTGCAGCTGGAGCTCTTTTTCTTCACACGTTGCTCACACACTTCGCAAATCTAACACGTACGTGGATGGTGTGTGGCTCCGTTTGAAATTAAAGCAGGTTAACTGCGATTGCTTTAGGTGTACCAGGTAATAATAATAATACATAGCTTTTCTTTGTTTATCTGATTTGTAAGCCAGACAGTTTTTTCACTGTGCTTTATGCAATTACTTAATTAGTACTATAATGCGACTTTATGTTGGGTCTGTGCTCACACTAACCTGGAGTAAGTGACATGTATCTTGAGACATTTCTTTGTCAGAGTAGAGGTAGCCATTTGTTTGATTAAAAGAAGAAACCAAACACTGCGAAGGGCGTTACTTACAAGTTGTGTGACCTGCAGCACAGATAAGACGCGGGGCTGCATTCACGGGTGTTACATTTCAGCTAAATGCATCCACCAAAGGTCACGCGACACAAGTAACCTTTGCCTGTCGACAGAAGAACAGGTCTTCTATGTTCTTGTGTTTGCTGTTCAATTAGACAGACAAATGAGGCTGTGTACGGGTGTAGTCGTGCTGTTCAGCATTCAACTTTCGAAAGCCAAATCGTGACAAAACCACTAGACATGTTAAAGCACGTTTACAGCTTGTGTGATTTGAAGAGCCAAAAGCCTGAAAATCAAAGCAATTACTCACAATGATATAAAATAATTTCCCCTCTAATGTGGGTATTTTATAGCAAAACAGAAAATAAGGCAGTAAACTACCAAACATAATGACTGTCCCACCATTTGGGCTTTTAGTTCTCTGCACAAGGAGGACGTGGCACGCAGCCTTTATGGCAAACATTTCAAGCCTCCAACAGTCCAAATATCAAATAATATGTCAAATAAAGATAGAGCTCATTCAGTTTCATTTGAATGTTCCTTGCTGAGGAGCTTGCCTGTGCTTCTTACGCTCTTACAACAGCCCTATAATATAGAAAGAAGTGGCAGCTACTGTATGATTTATTGACTGCGTAGTGATACCGATTCTTAAGGCCTACTCAAACCAGCCCCGGCTGAATTTCGACCTAAGCGATGGGAGGAAAATGGAGGCCCTGTTGTTATTTTGTGCTGCCATCTGGTGGGCTGCTTTCAAACCAAAATGCTCTCGACTGACGCACAGAGAAATGCAAGTAATCCCAGTAGGAGGCAGGTCAGACAAAAAAAAAAAGAACTATAGATTGTCTTTTGTCTTGGTTTTCAAACAAAAGCTCCTACTGATTTGCAAATTGTAAGAAAAGTTGCACACGTCTGGTTGGAACTGGTCTTTACTGCTAGTCCCTGCGGCCAACAACCCAGAGGCATTACAAAACTTAACATCCTTTCCCATATTTACGTTGAACAAGTGTACGAAATGAAACCATATCAGATCAGAAATGATGTCTGTTATGTATGTATGCCAGAAAAAAAGACTGTATTCTGTTTTTTCTTTGTGCCTTTTAGATTTTGCAGATTTGACTAGCAGCGTTACCGATCACTTGACAGCTTATCACCGTCTTGTCTGCCCGGCTTGTCGAGATTTTCCCTGGAATCTGCGGCCGTGACCCGGTCATCTGCTGTCCTTGGAAAATTGTGTCTGCCGTTGCCCGTGGGTAAACGGAGGAATGCCGGCTTCACATGCTGTCCGAGGTTTCTAGATTGCCACTGAAATCCAAATGTCTGTGAGAGAGGTATGGAAGCGGCAATCTCAAAAAGTCAACGAGTTGTCGTTTCGCTTAAACCTCATGGTCATCATATTGTCAAAAAGTTTATGCTGCAGCTGCAGTGTTTTCATTCAGATTATGAACGCATCTTAACGTGTTCTCATGACTTTGCTGCTCCAATACATCATGAAAAAGATAAATAGCCTCAGTTACAATATTGTTGTTGTTTAGGAAAATAAATAAAGCAGTGTTAAGCTCCAGATTAAAGCGTTGCTGTAAACATAGTTGTATCTCATGCTGCTTTTATTGTTTGTGGTAATGTGGGGGCTTTAATGGCCTGAGGAGTTACACATGATGTGTCTTGGAGGCAACTTTATATTTTTAGAGTCGATTGGACTATTTTGGTTCAGAAACAAAGCATTATGTGATTTCCAAATTAGATCAACGTTTTGGTGTTTGTTCAACATCACTATTTTTCTGGCAGTGTGAACGGGGTAAATGGGTCTGTCATGTGAGGCATTGACATAACAAATACAATTTAAGAAAAAAATCAAATTAGCTAGAATAACCTACTTTTGGGTATTTTCTGACTGCAGGGCTGCAGTCTACTTGGGGAATTTCGACCCCTAACTTCAATATTTCTAAATCCTGATTACTTTAAGATCACTGTAAGCCTATGTTTTAGGAGATTCGCCCAGGTTATGAAGAAATAGTAGCCATGTAACATATAGTAGGCTATATATATAATTAAATATAACTTTTTCTTCTTCTTGTATAGGCTCGGACAACCCACTAAAACAACCCACTAAAACTACAAGAAATCACAGCAAAAAAAAAAAAGAAGCTGCTTTGACATTCCCTGCGACTGATGAAGGCGGTACTTGAGAAAACTGGGAATTACGAGTGTGACGTGAACGCCTCATAGACCCACATAATGCTCCTCTTCAGCACCAGGAACCGCGGTCCAGCCTACAGAGCTCTTCCGGAGGCGGATAATCCTCATCTCTACAAGCAGCCCTAATGCAATCAGGAAGGAATTGCTATAACTCACCTCAAAGGAAAACACATTTTGGAAGCAAATGCGAGTTACGACCAAGAAGTCTAATGTTAGGAGCAGCAGGGGCATGTAGAGGGATGGATATTTGCGTCTCACATTTTCTTCAGCCTCTTTATTAAAAGGCAAAACTCTGACATTGAAAATCCGAGTGTCTATAATGTGACAGCTGCCGTCGCATTTCATCTAGTTCGGTGGAAACTAGGCTACTTAAAGAATCTCTCTTTTTTTTTAATTATTATTATTATTTTTTTTTTTTATTTTATTCAGCACCATGGTGACATACAATCTGGCGTTAACTTTTATTATTGCGGCGCTTTGGCGGGTCAGTGCTGAGCCAAGAACTCTTTCTGCACCGTCGACGCAGTTGAATTCAACATCATCATCATCATCATCATC
>JAPQRN010000022.1:11329739-11340721 GCA_037367275.1 Coranthus polyacanthus
CATCATCATCATCATCATCATCTGTCGTCCACGAAGACGAACCGGCACATAATATCACAGATGCCGCCGTGGGATCCCGGATTTCAACTCTAATGACGCATCTTCCAACTCTGAAAAACATTGTTATTTTTATCTGCGTGTTAACAGCTGCTCTCATCACATGCCTGGTCATCAAAGTGGTCAGGTAAGCAGGCTGGCGCAAAGGTTTGTCGCTGGTAACGAATGCCGGGAAAGCCCACGAAACCGTCGCTTACGATTACGCGCAGACCGTGATCACAGGCGTAAATGTTTGTTCCTTGAAACCTCAGCGTTCTTCGTAAATGAATCGATTAGGAGCGTGTGGTTTTGGCTCATGTGACGGTGAAAACCATGAGGAAAGGTCTGGGGCCTCTTTGTAAAGCCCCTACAATAATAATAATGATAATGATAATGATAATGTGGCAGCCTTCGAGTAAACAGTAGCTTAATCTGACTTTCAGAGATATTTTTAATCCTCTCTGTTATATAAAACATTACAATCTAACCAGTTTACTTCCTATCATTTATGTGCGTAAAACGCTATCTGTAACAATGTGTTAGAAACAGTTTAAAACAACTTGTGCGTTAATATTGCGCAGAAGTATCAGGATTCCTCCATATGGCACGACCAAGATGTCGATCTCTTGAGTGTTTACCGTCACAAACTGTGCTGCTTCTTTTTGTGCTTGTCTCGTGTGTCTTATGTTTTTTTTTTTCCTCCTCACAGATCCGGGAGACGAATCAGAAAAACTCGAAAGTATGACATTATAACGACGCCTGCAGAGCGTGTTGAGATGGCTCCTCTAAATGAAGAAAACGACGATGAGGACGACTCAACCCTCTTTGATGTTAAATACAGGTCTGTCCTCCCTCAAACAACTCACACACCTTGTATTCATGGGGTTTTGTTTTTTTTTGTCTTCCTCCTCTTCCAACTGTTGGCCTTTGTCTTCTTTTCTTAATTATTCACTGAACAGGAATGGCTACAGGTGTAATCCCGCTAATTATGTTTTGCAGACAGAGAAAAAACGTGGCCAATTCTTGAGAGACTGACCCCATAATCTTCATTAAAAAAAAAAAACTATTAAACTATTCATTAAAGCACACTCTTGAGAGTTGTAGTCGTCTTATCGCTTGACTTCTTGTCGCCACTTATCCCATTCTCTACTTTGACTACACAAAGCACCTTGTTTTTACTGATAAACCTTAGCAGGTTTCTGCCCAGTCAGCTGCCTTAGTCGACGCGTGTTTTGCGTTGAATTTGACGGCCGCAAAACATTTGAAATGCAAAACTACACTTAAAGCTTTTGCGGTTCATGTACTCGAAGTGTCTGACCATCTCGAAGAAACACTGTTTTAGGGAAACACTGTTTTAGGGAAGCATTGTTTTAGTTCGAATCCGACGTTGACAAAAGGTTTCACCCTTCCGTCCTTTCAATTGTTCTTTAACCGTTTCCTCAAAGGAAGATACGGCGTCCTGTTTACCTGACATTCCTGACTTACAAGTCAGATGGGGCTCTGTGGGTGGACACATTTCCTCCAACCAAGTAAATGAAACTAACGTGACTTTTCTTTTTTTTTTTTGCAGGTGAATTCTCACATGGATGTTTGGCAGCTTCCTGCTTTGTCCGAGACAACTCGAGTGATTTCTTTTTTCTTTTTTTTCTTTTTTTTTTTTTGTGTTGTCAAGTTTGACCACATCAGCAACTTCTTCTGCCGCTTGTGCATGGCTTCACTCTGTGTTTAAAGGACAGGAGCTGCATGGATATTATTGTTTGCCGTTTTACTGGCGCTTCCATCAAATAATGTATCTCTGATATTAAAGATCAGGGCGGTTCTTATTGTAAGTTTTCTTTTAAAGTCATTCATTCATCAGATGCTGTAGGTCTGGAGTTCACTCCTTTTCTTTTACATTGTAACAGTCACTGAGTAGTAAAAAAGTAATTATACGCATATCGGAGATAGGTACCAGGCTTTTAAAAAAAAAAACAAAAAAAAAAACAGCATCCACGAAGAAATGTAACTCCAAACCACAAAAATTCCTTTTATTAATGTTTCCAAGTTTGAGACCCGATGAAGATCTTGAAACGTTGTCGTTAATGAAAGTTATTCTTGGAGTTTGGGGCAAGTTTTCAGGCTTTACCTCTCGGTTATTTTTCCATTTACGTCGCAGCGTTGGGACTGAGAATTGTATAGAAAGATAACCTTCCCACATGACAACGCAGGATTATTCACACCTGCTCGTGATTTGAGTTCATATTCTTTGGTGGCCACTAAAAAGTTTCAGCTGATGCATCAAGAGAATACTCTGTTTAAATGTCATATTTGCACACTGGAGAAAAATAGTTATCTGGTGATATAATTGATATTTTTAAACTAAACTTTCGTACCAGATATTACACCTACGTACTAACCACTTTACTGTGCGTATATATATATATATATATATATATATATACACCGTCTAAGGCTTAAGTGTATATTTTTTTACCGTGTGTCCTTTGAGACATTTCTATTTTGCTGCTATCTCAGCTGTAATATTGAGTTTTATAATTTGATGAGGAGCAACTCATGACCTATATGTATGGTTTGTACAGAATATATTTGCTATGAATGTGAAGGCTGTAAGTGGTTTTAATCAGGTGCGTTTGATCACGTGACCGCCGCACACGTCCAACCGCAGGTTTAAAGACACGTAGTCGCAGTAATTTCAGTACTTACACGGGGTTCTCGGCAGGTCGTGTGTGAGGTAGTGTCTCACGTCGTCGTCATTACTGCCCCTTGTGTCGTCTACCTTCATCGGTTTTTTGTTTTGTCTGTTAGTTTCTCCTGTCATCGTGGAGGCTGTTTTCCTCAAATGCAGAGTACTTGACGGTGTCTTTAGTTTACTGTTTTCGATTTGCTCGAAGCTGGCAGAGACAATGAGTACAAACCGCCAGCTAAGTATCACAATATGAGAAATTATACCAAGCTGGCCTTTACTATTTTTAAGCTGGCATTGACTGTTGATAGAAATACAACACTAAATGGCTTCAAACAAACATTTGTATCTGATTCTGACAAAATCTTTCACTTATTTAGCTCATTAGAAGAAATAATAAACTGTATGAAGATTGAAACACAGTATGCTTAATACTTGGTATATGTTTAATTTAAATACAAAGATACACAATGTTCAACCATCAGCTTGATTCTAGATATAAGAAAGGAATACCAAAGGAGTCCACAGACCTTAAAAGCCACTGTCCATACCTAAAATGTTATTACAGTATATTAACAGAAGGTTAACACATGGATTAGGTTTCTGCAGAAAACGTGAGTCAGGATGCCGTACGCCGTAGCATTACAGTGACCTTTTGTGTGCGCGTTTTCCCCCCCATATTGTCATATGATAGGGCAGAACAGGTGCAGATGTTTTCAAGTGACCTTGGAAAAAAGGAGAAAAGAATACGTAATACAGCATCTTCGTTCCTGCGGAATTAACATAGTATATCATTTGGAGAAGACTGGATACATTTATAGTGAACGGCTGAATATACAGTAGGCGTGCAGGAGCCCGCGCGAATGTGAAACAAGGTTCATGAAGCGTACATTAAAATCATGTGTAAATAAAACTTTCAGCCATATTTTTGATAAAACGTTCTTCTGACTTGGCTGACTGCTGCTGGTATGTCATGTTTTTGCTCTGTCAGAGTGCACATACAATAGGAGAAAACTGTTCATTTCAGTATTGTTCAGGTTCAATGTTTGACTGTATATGTGAAGAAAACTGCAGGTCCATTTTTTTTTTTTTTTTTTTTGTGGCTCTGCTAAGTTTGTCATTAGCAGATAAACTCGCACAGTAAACACTTGTGTCGTTATCCTATTCCACCTCCTGTTATTTTATCTTTATTTGTCTGTGAAATCGTGGAAAAAAAAAAAAACCTGTGCATCTAATGATGCTATATCTGGACTTTTCTTAGAACCCAATTATCTGCTGCAGAAAGTTCCTCTTGTGAAATAAATCAAAGTCATTGTGGTACCTATTTAAAGACTGCAGCTAATTTCCTTAATCCCACATTTAAACCAAAAAATGTTAAATGTTTCAAACTGTTAAAAGTTTATTGAAGACAAAGCCCTGTTTGGTTTTTGACAGAGATGTTGTGTGTACCCATGGCTTTTTATTTGAAACACTACTGAAATAAAACGGCTTCCTTTGAAGTATTAAATCGTTTTAAGCAAGCGGCTTGAAGTTTTATTTTTTTTTTCCATTCTGCATTTTCTGCCACAGGCAAAAACATTCAGTTTGTCGTGAATGCAAAATGTTCTTGGAGTTGTACTGAATCTTTTAAAAACACCGTGTGCATAAAGTCAAGAAAAACATGCAAAAGTTAACATTCGTTTCCAGCTTAAGTTTCGGACAGATGTTAAGATACAGTAAACAAAATAAAAACAGAGAGATACAGTGTAATCACTACAGTTTCACAGCAAAAAACAAAATCCCAGTCGAGTGTTTTCTGAACTGTGGCAACCGAGATTCTGAGTTAATTAATTTTATCATGTTGGTTACAGAAAGTTTCTATTTTTGCTTGGTGCAGACAAGCTTTCACAAATAAACCTTTCATTGCTTCAGCCTGTTGACGTCTGTAGTACAACTTTCATGTCTATTCTTAACTTAATTGGCAGCGTAATAAGACCAACATGTTAGTCTACAGGCGCATCCTGTCAAAACATTTTTATGGACTAATCACATGGTTGGAAGCACATGAGGGGCTACTTGTTGAACTGCAGAGGACTTGGAATATTTAAAATACCTCGGTTAATTTTGGCTAACAGAGGAGTTTTCTTGGGAGAAAAATACCCAAATCCTTTGGAAAAAGTCCCAGTTTCAACGCAAATCAACTTAAAAACTCTTCACCTTCACATTGATATTGGCCTTTTATCAAAACTTTCACTTACTGACAATCTTTATAATGAACATTCTTTTGTCGCCACATTTACACAAAAAGCAGTGGTTTTTGCACAGTCTCTTGTCTTTTTATCATTTCACGAGTGACCATGTTTAAAACATTCATGTAAATTATTATGTCCGTCCTGTCGACAGTTACATACTTTAATGGACCCTGAACGTTGTGGGAATGGTTGTATTAGAAACGGTCAAATATACTGACTATAGGCACAAAATGTCATCTCTTGGCAGCTTTAATCAAATTCAGGAATACTTTTATTACCTGTATTGGTCAAACACTAACCCAGACACACAGAAGGCCATACAAGTTATCAGCTCTTCCAAGCGTATTGCACCGACAGTGTTATTTCTCTGTGACAGGTTAGGAATTGCTTTAAAGCACATTATGAGGCTCGTTTCTTGCAGCATCTGTCGTATCACTTCTACATTCATTCAAAACGAAAAGCCAGAGCCTGACTTCACCACTAACGTTTCCAGTTCAGAGAAAAGCGCTTGCGTTGTTGGAGAAAAGTTTACAAAGTAAGTTTGCCATGTGCTAAGACTATGTAAACAGTCTTATGTGAACAGCTGGTACACTCCCTGTTATCCTCACTGAAGGTGAACACAGCTCAGCGTGTCTTTATTTCTTCATCTGGCTGTCAAGGTAACTCGACATTATCACATGGCAGATCTGGATAACTGATCATCTATGCCCTTTCAAATGTTTGTGTGTGAATGACCTGTTGTAACGTGGACCCCAGGCTGTCACTGTTTACAAGAAGCTACAAAACTACGGTATCTAAAAGGATTACGGTAGAAATTGTAATTACAAGACGAATATCAGATCAGTTCACTAAAAGTTCCTAATTAAAAGGGTTCATCATATCGAACTAACAAATGTGTACAGTCGGCAGCATTTATCTTTCGTCGTGTCTCCCTGATAATTAAGTGCTTCCATCTTGTGGCTCAAATAGTGACTCACAAGAGCCATTACTTGAACAAATCTTCATGCTGGTGACACATTGGGTACATTACAACACACCCTTAATGGAGCCCTATCATACTGTAAACTAAGTTATACATTTACAATGTCTAATCAGTCATTTTGAAAACACGTATCCTGAAACCTTAAAGCATCTTATATCCATACAACAAACCCAGAGGCTCTTTGACTATAGTTTTAAATTAAGGGGCCAACAGATGGTCATGGCAGGATTTCAAAGAACAACTGAGTAGCTGCAGAAGGAAGCTAATGAAAGGGGGTTTTGTTATTTTATAGGTTGCCATAGAAATCTCATAAAGGGTAAAACACACTGTTGAGACAAGTCTCTAAAAGCTCAAGATAGAAAAAGGTCTGAAATACTGAAAATATGTTAATTCAAGTTTCATAAATGTACAGTAACAAGAAAATTGTTTGTACGGAGTCTGTGAAGTTAGGAAAGTCGTTTCCATGGAGATCTTAACTGGGCTATTTGTTCTGCAGCTCCCTCTGTGGTTGTTTCTCTAGATCACAGGTCCCAGTGTGGAGCTGGAGCGCCCCCTGTCTGTGCAAAGTGCTCAGGGTCCGGAACTCCAAAGGCATGGTGTGAGGACTGGAGCTGGATGTGTACTCGTATTTCAGAGTATCATAGTAGTGGTACTTAACTGGTTTCCCGTGCGGGTCGAGCGGAAAGGGCCAGAAGCCATAGAGATGGATCTCTTCGCAGAATCGAGTGGCCAGAGTGTACATGAGGAGCCCGGTGGTCGGACGCTTGATGTGGACATTGTTAGTCAGCCAGTACCTGTCGACAGAGACAAATGTGACGAGGTGCATCCGGTTCCTGTCCCCAATGCTAGATATTCAGAAACCGAAAGAGGATGTCTGTGTGTGTTTGTGATAAGTCGGTATGTGCAAGGAAGCAAAACCTATCTACAGTGTCTTTCACTAAGACCTTTCTCTCCTGGGTTTATTAATTCAGATGTACTTTAAGCTGGAGCATGCAGAGACGAGCTGAATCATAATAAGAACACATTTTGTCCAAGCTGAATACATTTCTGTTGTAGACCACTTCATCTTAACAAGGGGTTTAGTCTATTAGACCAATTAAGTGCTTTTGAAACAATTCTAGGTTAAATTGTTTAGTCAACAAACAGAAACATAATCTAATATTTTCCTGATCAATTAAACATTTAAGTAATTCCCTGAGCAAGAAAAACATTTTAACAGTTTTTTTTTTACAGCTGTTTGCATAAAGTATTCATTAGCAAATAAAGAGCACTTAACCACCAAAGTTTGGAATTTTATCAACGGGAGTTATTTCACCTATTTCATCTCCAATTGGAAAAAAGACTTCGCAAAGTCTTTAAGGTTGAATTTGAGATTACATAACCTAGATTTTTTTTTTTTCTTTTCTGAAGGGTGTTTGCTGAGCACATATGTTCTGTCACTGCAGCAAGACTCAACAGAACCGCACACGGCCTACACCGAAGCTGCTCCGCACATCTCCCTAAGTCCCTAAAAGCTCCGGTGAAAAAGAGACGCCCCGCGATGCCTTCAGGAGCAACTTCAGAGGCGGGAGGTCAGACGTTCACCTGCTCCAATTTAATTTACCTTTCCAGTCAGGAGCCCATTTCTCCGACCTCGAGGCAAGCTGTGCACTCTGTGGTTAGTGTGGAAGGTTGTGTTGAGTTGCAGAGGTCGCTCTATTTAAAGCGGTTCATGTGCGATGAAGGGCGAACAGCGGGCAGGTTTACAATTCAACCACACACTACAGGAGGCGAAAACCAGAGAAGAGGGTCTAATTATTAGTGAAATTATCTGCTGGGGCATGGGGAGGATGTCCTCCTCTGTGCATAATTGGTGACTTCTGATTTAAAATTCAACCTCACTGAGAAAATGACACTGTCAGGAGTTGTTAAGTGGTATGTGAAGTATTTAGCAGACATCACTAATACATGTAATTTATTTCCAAAAGACTTTCAGGTGAATTACTATCTCTTGTTATCTTACTGACAAAATCACGGCCTAGTTCTACTGCTCTGCAATACCTAGTGTTAGTTGGGGCATACAAAATGGTAGGATTTGGTCACTGACCAGCACTGGTTGTTAGGCTTTTTAACGAGGCAGGAAATTTCCAGAGCATTGTGTCTGCTTGTGGTGAGAGAGGCAAGGGCAGCAAAAAAAAAAGAAAAATTGCAAACAGGGATTTCTGTGAAAGCCTGAAGGCAGTGGAGGCTGTGTGTGACAGATGCAAAAAGCAGTCCCCAAAAAACATCTTTGATCAGCCATACAACAAACAAATCAGCACACGTATAAAAGGATTAAAAAATATATACACGATACAAGTCCGGTTACACCGCAGCTTAACAGCCTGTAGCTTATCATCTGTGCTGGTCCTGAGCCTCTGCGCAGGCCTCTCAACAACACTATGTGAATATTAAATTCAGAGCTAAAAAAAGGCCATTTGATCTCCTTATGAAGTCATATTTTCATAAATAAAAAATTATTTGATTAAAGGATTAGTTCAACATTGTGGGAAAATAAACGTTTTCTACATATCTTGCGGGGTTAAATGAGAAAGACTGACACCAGGAGCACCTGTTTACCTATCTGCCCATTGCTTTTGCACAATGCTGGCAAAAGTTATAACACATCAGAGGTTCTAAAAACATCAACGTATTGTTTTTTACGTAAGTTGTTTTGTTTAGAGGCACAATAGCTTAATTGGTAAAACTCTGAGATGCAGTTCGGTGTGAACTTTGCACACTGCAAGAAAGTAATTTCAAGAATCTACAAAGGACATCTTTCTGGGAAATTAGTTTTTTTTTTTTTTATTCCCATGCCCTGGTGGTTCACCTGGTAGAGCACGTACCACGTAGGCTGAGGCTTTACCACAGCAACGTGGGCTCGATTCCCGGCCCAGGGTCCACGTCATCCCCTCTCTCTCTCCCTCCCTCCCACCTTTCCTGTCACTCTACACTATCCCTCTCCAATCAAAGGCAAAAATGCCCTAAAATCTATATTTAAAGAAAGAAAAATAATCTTGTCAAGCACATTATTCGTTAGAAAAGTGATCTAATTTCAAGAAACAATATCTAACTTTGCCCTAGTAAGATATTCCAGCTAATACTGAACTAGATTTAACCAGTAATAAGTTAAAACAATGGGTTGCGTTTGAGTGAGACCAATTGCATAATTTCTCAAGAATAACAATATTAAATCCATTTAAAATGACAGTGTTTTCATTGCTTGCAATAAGCACAACTTGCTTAACTTTCAGTTTCTAGTTTTAATGCCCATGATGGTTTTCAGTGGCTTTATTCTAGTTTTAAGAAATCTAGCTAAGCAAAATTTACTTCCACTATTGGCAGACTGTTTTGACATATAGGTTATATTTAAGAATATTTGGCTTCTTATGCTAAAGTAATCACCTCCTGGCTCCAGCTCCATAATTTACTCACAAGCATAAGAATTGTTTTACCTCCTCCATGGCAAGAAAACAAATATGAGTATTTCCAAAAATGCTGAACTATCCCTAACTATTCTCCCCCCTTTAATTCGACCTCAGTGGTTTTTCAGTTTGATCACTGTGACCAAGTGCTGACTAGCTGTAAAAGACCGGAGATATTAACCATTGTTTGTTGCGTTGAATCACACTTTAAGGAGAGAGGTGTGTGATAAGTGATGATAGAGAAGGCAGCAGGCATTTCACACTGTGCCTGGTGATCAGCTCTAATGCTCTATGTAAAAATAGCCACCTGGGCTCCAGATTACAGCGTGCCAACCCCTTGATTATGCTGCTCACAGGTGTCCTTATGAGACGCAGCAGCTGCCAGGCTGAGCTGCTCTTACCCTCTGACAGCGTGGAGAAGGCGCAGTGAGGGGAAGGCGGTGCGCACGTCCACCGTGTGCAACAGGATGAGACGAAGGGCCCACTCCACGCGCTCCTCTCCCCCTTTGGCCATGAAGGCTGGTATCCACAGCACACTGCCGCTGAGGCTCTGCAGCCGCTGCAAAAAGCGTTCCCTCCACTCTTCGCTGACCAGGTCCTGGAAGGCTCGCTGTACCACTGAGGGGTTCATTGTCACCAGGTTGGTTCGCCAACCCACGTCCTGAGAGTATTCCTCCACTGGTGCCAGGTTACACCTTAAAACGAGCAAGCACACGTGACTCAACTCAGCAAATTATTCTCAAAATATCTGTTTTTGTCCAGTTTCTCTGAGCTGCTCTGAGATCATGTTATCCAGGAGCAAAAGACAAGCGACCAATACAGGTTAGCAGCGCAAGGTTTCTTCCCCACCGGAAAAAGGGGGAAACAAACAACTAGCCTGGCTCTGGTACAGCGTTTCAATTATTGAATCTTTGAGTTGCTGGCAGGTAGATGCTTTCCTTTGGACAGAGTTACACTAGCGGTTTCCTCTTGTTCCTTGTACCTGGCTGGCTGCTGAGGGTAGCTATTGTATGTGTATGTTTTGGACTTAATTGATGTTTACTGCTCAGTGTTTCTGGTATCTCAAGGTGGCCAAACATTAGTTAGACATTTTACTTTTTTTTTTTTTTACAGTACCATTTTGTTTTTCTTTAATTCGTGCCAAATTCTGAATATATTTGCAACATCACCAAACCATTGAAAAAATGCCTATTTGAAGTAAATGCAGAGCTGATGCCACATTGCACGATGGGGCTCTTTATTTACTTAAAGGTACAATATGTCATTTATTATATGTGAAGAAATGTACATTTAATTGCTTTTTTTTAATTTCCAATGTGTGAACAGATCGTAACAGACCTTACAAAATCAGCACCATCCCTGACTTTCTTGGTTGCCAACATCCACGATAAAGCCTGTAGATTAATTTCTATGTAAGGGACTCTGTGAACGTCCAAGCCGTGACATTTATGCTCTCTTCTGCACCTCTACAGTGGCAACAGTGGGTAACACACTAGTTAAGTTTGTAAAACACAAAATGTAAGCACACAAGCATGTATGAATGTTAATGTGTATCTTTAAAGGTGCACTGTGGAAGATTCAGTGCTGGAGTCTGTTTTGTGCTGGGA
>JAPQRN010000022.1:11343524-11358969 GCA_037367275.1 Coranthus polyacanthus
ATCTATCTATCTATCTATCTATCTATCTATCTATCTATCTATCTATCTATCTATCTATCTATCTATCTATCTAATCTATAAAACATTTAATTTCTTCAAATATCATAGTAATCAGTATGAAACAGTTGCAGAAACATGTTCTGTGCTGCAACGTAGCAAAAGCAGAACCTACAAAATAAATATGCCATCAACTTCAACGCTGCTTCCTTTTCAAAACAAGACTTTGAGTTTCCGTAGTGAGATCATGTCCTGCCACAAATGGGGTTGTTACTGTCCTCGTAATGTCAGAAAGAGGGTAATTAATTGCTGTGTTATGAAGTACGTCTCCGTCTATCTATCCGTCCATCTGTCTATCTACTGTTTATGTGGAGGTAATTGGATTTCAGACCTGTGCGGTTTAGGGATGAGCCGGTTCAAGTTCATCTTCTTTGAGTGGCCAGCATTTCTAGAAAAAAAAAAAAAAAAACCCAAAACAATTTAGATTGAATTAAGAATCACACAGTGCAGTCAGAATTCTCGGCCGATAATGGACATATGGTTCATATTCAGCTTGTAATCAAATCTCAGAACATTAATGCCACTCCTGCGCTGGGTAACTGGTATCGTATGTCCTTCTTTTAAGACAGAATGAAGGTGAAAGGCACGCATCAAGGTATTTTTAGAGCAATACACTGTGGGCCTATTTGCTGATGTAATGAGCAGAAATGTAGCCTTAATGGAACCCCATTATACTGAAAGGAGGTTTTCTTTTCACAGGCAAGTGAGTAATTTCTTCACTGTGGTGTTGCATGTAGAAGCCTGGATTAATTTACACCAGACAAACTGTGCATGCATCTACTTTGCAATCGTGACCTTGGTCACATCTGATAACATCGTGACAAGCTGCCAGCAGTGTCTAAATGCACAACGGAAGAAAAAAAAGAAGAGAGACATAAAAGGGTACTCCTCTGACAGGCTGGTGGACCGTTGTTACATGGGGTCCTTTTTACAATCTACTGTTTTACAATATGTGTTGCTTTAATTGCATTTCGCTGCATTTATGCATTAGTGGAACTGTTTCTGGTTCTTCTCCCATGGCAAATCACAAACCAATATGACCTCATTACAACATGAGCCACAGCCGGGTAATTGCATTCAAAACAAAATGTTCTTGCTAAAAAGGGAAATGTGAGAATCCAAAAGCTTCAACAACAAAAAAAAAAAAAAAAAAAAAAAGAGGGGGGGGAGTTAATTTAGACTATTACTATTCAGGTGGCTTACCATATTCCTGCCCGCCGCGGTAATAATTACAGCAAATGGATGTTGCACAGTTTTTTTGGTTTTTTTTTCTCTTTTTCTTTTGCTTGTGTTTGTTGATGCCGAATTAAGAATGCATTTTCTTGCGGGTCAAATACAAGTGGGGCATGTGCGGGACTTGGGAGATTTGCGCTGCACTGCTCAGCAAAGTCTGAAAATGAAAGAAGGAGGAAGAGGAAAGCCTATTTTGTTTCTAATCTGTTGCCCCTCATCCCATCCAGTCCCCCCCCCCTCAGTCTCTCCTTCTCCCTTATAGTGTAAATGCATCCTATCCCGCATGCAGGCTGCTGCAAGACAAATAGCCTAATCCTCGGAGACCCAGGCAGGCTGCTGTCGGAACAGCTGCTACGCTGCACCCGAGTGTTACAAATGTAGTAACAACCCGCACACACACTCCACGTCCAACTTCAAACTCCAATTCGGCGCTAATAAACGCATTCATTTCTCTCAATTATCCCCCCCCCCCCCCTGTTCTCTGAGAAAGACTGAAAGGAAATAACCTGACGGACAAGAAAACACACACACAGACAATACACATACGCGCGCAAACACAAAGCACGGACGGAACAATTAGCGGCGGGTTACTTACGCAGTTTCTTCTTCCACTTCTGCAATATCATCAATTATCAAAACCACAACCAGCAACGTTACAAAGCCGAACAACAGCGTGCGGAATACAAGCGGCATGGCTGAGAGGGGATGTGGGGAGTGGAGGTGGAGGTGGAGGGGTGTGTGTGTGTGTGTGTGTGTGTGTGTGTGGTGGACGGGGTAAGGGGTGGGGAGGGGGGCACAGGCTGCAGCCGGGAGTCCCTCCGTTCATCAAACAGTGCTACATTCACCTTCTTCTGTTTCCCATTTCTAAATCGAAAATCCGCTCGGTCATCTCTCGCCTTTGTTCTTATCGCTGGAGTGGGACCCTCCCTCCCACGCCGGCCCGCGGTCCCGTTATTTCCTCCGTTAATTGCCTCGGGTCTGTGTTTGTGTTTTCCCCGACGCCGCCGCCGTCTCTTCCACTGTTACCTCTATTCCCCAGTCAAACTTTGAAAGCGTGCACCTACGGAGCCTGCCGTGTGGGGAGCAGCAAGATGTAGACCACATGCAGTCTTAAAGGCGCAGGGGCCAACGCTCCATCTTTTTTTTTTTTTTTTTTTTCCTCTCCCTCAGTCAGTTTGATTTCACTCTCCAGGTGTTGGCTCTCAGAGAGGAGGTTTAAGACTGTCTACTGCGCTCACAGTTTCTTTTTTTTTTTTTTCCTTCCTCCCCCCTGCAGTAGAAGCAGCTAGGCAGGTGTATGAGTCAGGTTTGCACCATAAATATAGCATCCAGGCTGCAGAGGGGTCATTTGTGTTGTTTTATGAAATGTTGGTTGGGGTGGTGGGGGGGTGCATTTGGGTCAGAGCTTCAATGAGGCTTCTGTGGCCAACAACACCAGCAGATCAGCTTCCTGACCCCTATTATTTATTTAACCTTTACTCAAACAGGACATACTCGCTGAGATTAAGAATCTCTTTTACAAGAGGGTCCAGGCAGCAGCAACAGTTAACGAGGTTTCAGACCATTCACGCCAACCCATAACAATAGAAGAAAACGCAGAATCACACAGCGCCAGGCGCAGTCGCAGACTCGGGGTCCGGGTAAAAGGACAAGAGGAGGCAAAGAAAATGGACTGTGTGCGGAAAAAAAAAAAAGTGCAGCAACTACAGTGGAAGGGAATAAACGTCCTGCAAAAACACGGAAATAAAACGTGATGCATTGGCAATACATGTTAGAAATTAACATCCTACAAAAAGACAAGTGTACCGTACTGAACCTCATGTATGTCAAACCCCTGATTATTTCCGTTTCTGAGTCACTAAGTGAATGTCCCCAGAGGCAGTTCATCCAAGTAATGGGAGCGTTTTCACTCCTAAAGGCAGCTCTTTATGTTGTTGACGTCTTTCTGTCGACCTTTTGTGGAAAACGGTGCAGAGGAGAAAAGTTCAAACGACTAATTCTTCTTCTCTGTCCGCTCTGAATCAAAAAAGTGTTAGCAGACAAAAGGACAAGCTTGTCCAGGACTGATGTCTTCATTTTTTTTTTTTTTTACAGCAAGGAATTTAAGTAACTCATCCTCCACAACAAACAGTCTTGTAAATCTCAGGTTTTATCTGACTGGAGCAGCATCCGCCATCTTGTATCAGATTTGTCAGAATCATCAAAGTCATTGTCTTGTAAGACTTCTTTGAAAGCTTCTAATGAGACCAGCTTCTTGGGTTTCAGCTCAGTTTTCAGACTGGTTCCAAGCAAGAGGAGCAGCAAAGTTAGCCCTCAGTGCACCACGGTAAACAGTATCCAGAGCACGTAAGCTTTGAGAAGATGCATGCATGTTTATCACGTCGTCATAGTCCAGCACAGTCATAAAAAATGTGGAAACGAGCCTCTTTTTGGCCTCGAAAGAAAGACGGGACTTGATTCTACAGTGAAAACCCAGTTTCAGTTCATACTGAGGTTAATGAGAATGTTGCTAAGCCGTGGTCACATTTACACCTAAAGCATCAATGATTTGTAGATGATGGAGGGGGGGGGGTGTCTAAGAAGTTTGAGATATGTTAACTTGTACTTACCCACCTACGCTGTCTGTGGCCTTTGACGTGTGACTGTATGAGGTTTTGAAATCGCGTGTACGGACTGGGTAAGTGCAAATGAACTGCCTTTTTTTGTGGATCAATAAAGTTGTCTGAATCTGAAGCTGAATAACTTTAGCGTTTGAGGCAGACTTTCACCTCAAATGCTTTCATTCTAAAATGAGGTATTCTCACAAAGTGATGAACATTGCTGCTTTCCATCACAAGGGAAAAAAAAAAAAGATTTTGCAGCTTATATTTCGTATTTCTTTGCATTGCTCGGGGAATTTCATTTTTTTTCCCCCTGCCGTATGAAACAGCAGGGCTGCTGATCTTGGAAAAAGAAAACGCATCAGACCATATATCTTTGTATTATTGTTATTGCAACTGGCTCTGCTGTGTGTGTATTTTTCTTTGAATATTTTTTTCAAAGCTCGTGTTTATCCTGAGAAAGCCAGCTTGGCGTGTTTGCTCTCTTCTCGCGGTTTCCTGCTCCACCTTGAGCAGATAAATGTTACTGGTGGATCCCAACGAAGACCACTTTCAGCTCCAGCAACAGCTTACAATGAATTAATTGCTTAATTATGAAGTGATTAAGCACCAAGCAAATACATGTAATCCTTGTACTTGCAAATGTTTGTACAGCGTACTTCTTTTTAATCATAGCTGCTATAATAATTCAAGTGAAAGCAGCAACTTTTTAGTTTTTTTTTTATATATACATAACTACATACTGTTAGCAGTTGAGCACACTTAAAGAATAACTGAAAATAGAAATAAAGTAAATGATGATCATAAACATATCCAGATTATAGCGTCATACATGACTGAAACTTAGTTCTTAGCCATTTCACTGGTTCATTTGTATTAAATTGCAAATTAGGCATTAATTAGCCAAAGCAAATGTAAAGTGTTGGCTCTGTCTGTTTTCAGATGTTATGCATATAGCCTATTAACTATGTGACTGCACTCATAGACGTGGACAAAGAACTCATTTGCATGAAGTGAAAAGTGCAGCTGGAGCCTTGAGACTGCACCCAATAACAAGACTCATTATCATATTTGCGTAGGTAATAATAATAATAAAAAAAAAAGACCTACTACTATCTAATGCTGCTTAATTATTAAATCTGTACATTTTGCTTCTTCGTTTATGATCTTATTATTGTAAACAGGCGTCCAGACATGAAAATCTAAGCAGGCTGGGCTTTAAATGAACTGACAGCACATTCAACAGTAGGACGCAAAAGACGCAGGGCAAAGCTTTCCACTGAGGATTTATTGCTTTATATTTTTTTCTGCTCGAGCTGTTGTGTAACAGTCTTTTTTTTTTTTTTTTTATAAAGCCCCCATTAGGCTAATTGACGCCTCATGATTAAAGAAGAAAACTCTCGCCCGCAGCAGCCTCTGTTTCGAGGTTGGTGGCTTTCTCGTGTTTTTGACTTTCAACAAGGACACACAGCCAGAGATGCGCGGTTGCATTTTGTTGGTCTTTGATGTGACGAGAATCAGGAGTGAGGTGTGAAGCAGAGAATATTGTTAAGTGAGGCAGATGCTGCTAGATACTGTAGCGCTTGTCAATTCGTGCGCCTTGTGTTTCGCTGAAGAGTGTCATCGTGATATTAATAGATTTTACAATCGCCTGACAGTCTTACACACGAGCACCTACTCTCCTGTAAGTGTGTTATACCAGCATTCACAAGGGCTTGGAAATGACAGAAAATGACATAAGCATGATGTTTCTTATAATGTATCTTGATAATTTAAGAAAAAACACTCCAATTCATTCCAGTTGAGCAGGCTGTATCGTGTTATTTTCGATACCTATTGTACATCACAAGGAAATGGGATGCTTTGATGCTTTGATGCGTGTGCGTTTTTTTTTGCCGTTTTTGGCTCAAACCCCTTGTTTTGTCTCTGTTTAGATCTGCACAGGGGACCTTAGCTTTGGTCAATACTGTGATTTTGTAACGGGCACAAGCCTCTCTGATCAGTCTTCAAATTAATTGCCAAGAGCGCATCAATGCACTGTGTAAAGGGAACATGAGAAAAAAAAACAAAAAAAAACACAGGCCCTTTGTCTCCGTGCTGCTGTGACAGACTCAGGTCAGTCGCTAATTGGCTGTGCGGAGGTGCCGCCGAGTGCCCTTTTGAAATATTTTTTGGGAGACAGTTACCCACAGAGACACGGCGTCTTTCATTTTATTCTGTTCATGTTCACAAATTTAAATAACTTCGTATACGGACTCAAAATGTTCCGGTCAGATCAAGAGTATTTGTCAAAATCTAAAATTCCCTCTTATCCTGTATACAGCTTTGTGTTGTTGTTTTTTTTTCTATATCCCAAAAGGATCACCGCTGTTTAAAACGAGCCACTGTTTCCATGTGCCTTGGCTGCTACATACAGTATATTCTCACTTTACATTCACGGTTGCGTCCGTGGTGTTGCTTCTCTGTATAGGGGCAGAAAATGAGCAGCAACAGAGGTAGTCACATCCGTCCACAACAGGCTTTTGTTCCCGCTACCAGATGTGTTTGCTCTATTTCAGCTAAGTATGAATGAATGCCATAATCAATAACTATCCTGGAGATGAACGATGCAAATTGCATCTTCTCAAAAGGCATCACACGCGTATGAAACAGCGCTTTTACACAGAGGGCTGGGAAAATCATGAGCACTTCAGCGAGTGGCAGGAATGCTCCTTTGCCCTCTCTTGTTTTCTTGAAAACTGCTTGTACGTTGACTTCATTTGCTTGAGAATATGCGCTGCAAGATTATTTATATCACAATGACATATTTCTCAGCCCTTCAGATTCTCAGTGGCTGCTTCTAAAAGCTCGACTAAAAGCTGTAAATCTGCTGTGAATCAAAAGTCTTTGCACTCTCACAGTCCATTAATTTCTCAGGTCGGTACTTCACATCCTACTGAGTGAGCACTTAGTCCAATATTGAAAGTATATGATGAACTGTGAATAGAAACCGACAAGTGGAGACTCAAGCTTTTACCTTCCTGTTTCTCCGGTAGTTTAAGGACGTTTAAAATTTGCTCCAACTATTGCATTAATCTTTAAAGAGGATATTACTGTTCAGCTTTGTGTCTGGTTGATGTTGAGCTTATTGTGACTATTTTAAATATTATACTCTACATATACAGTGCACATATCCACCATTAACTATACATATCAGTAGCATTTTGGTTCTTTATTAGTCACTATAGAGCACTTATTAACACAACTATAGGCCATGGGTTCCCAAACCTTTTCAGTTCGAAACCCAAATTTTGGTGTCTCCTCAAACCTACAAAAAACATTCATCATGAACTGGCAGGTTTTTTTTTTTTACTGACTCTTTCATCTAAATATTAGACAGAGGTGGAAGAAATACCACAGTGTACAAGTGAATGTCCTGAATTCAAACCTGTAAAGTATTTTCAGTAAAATGTACTAAACACGGAGCCGACTCATTCTGCTGAATGGCTCTTTTCACGGTATTATATTATTATAGAATATTATATCATTGTTTTCTAACGCCAAACAAATTCATATAAGAGCATTTTAAAGTCACAGTTTGTCAATGTGGAGTCAGGTTTAGATCATCTGGATACTACTGAGTAGAGTATAAGTAAAGTGCCAAATAAATGTAGGGAGGGTAAGCATATTTATAGTAGCGCAAAACGGAAATACTTCGGTGGAGTACAAGTATGTAAACCGTTGTGTGCTGCAGTAAATATACTGAGTCGCATTCCACCCTGGGATTAGGAAAATCAATTCACATATCATAGTATTTTCATGTAATAATAAGTAGAAATATTGGTCCCGACCCTAAGTTTGGGAAAGGCAGCTGTAGCTCATTAACTAACAAATCTCCTTCAATAACCTCCTAATTCCTGCTTATTCGTAGTGAGAAAGTCGTTTTACATGTTAATATGCTTTATTTATATCTGAATTAGTTGAGACCTAAAGAACGCACTTTAAAATGAGGAACATATTCTGAAAGACTTAATCTAGACTTATTTGGACACTGTATTTCTGTGTTTTGTTGCATTAAAATAGACCATATTTATAAGTGCTATTAAGGGGAATGACTATTCTCTTCTATATGTGCTTTATAATGAATAATAAAGAGCCCATATGCTACTGATATGTATGTTAATAAGCAGCTATTGGTCAATACGTGTACCTTAAAGTGTCACTGAAAGGATAATAGTGGACTTTTTTTTTATGTAGGGTTTGCAAAGTAGTCAAAAAAAAAAAACAGCAGGTAAAGAAAAAAGAAAACCAAACCTTTTGATGTATTTTTCTGAAAAATAATTTATTTCCAGAGTAAAATAAATGATATGTTGCCATACAAAAAGTGTAAGAAAAGGGACAATGTCAAAACTGTAACTGCAGAGATATCAGTCGAGTAACAGCTTGAATGTGCTGAGTTCTTCAAATACACGTCCAGGAATAAATTCACTGTGTTCTTCATGTTGTTTACTTTGCTTGACCCTGAACAAACATTTATCGGAGACATTACAGGCCTAGTTTGAAGACACGGATTGTGTGTGTGTGTGTGTGTTTTTGTTGGGTTTTTTTTTTTCCCAGTAATACAACCGCCTACGATGAATTGTCCCAAATCCTCTGTGACACCAGACACACATCTCAGACAATTAGATTAGACATAATTTATACCGTCCTTTCAAATACAATCTAATAAAACATTCTGGGCCTAACGAAACAAATATATTAACTCCTAATCTCATTTACTGAATGTCAAAACACAAAAATACTCTTGATTTTCTTCTTTTCTCTTCCACTAGGTGCAAAAGTCGAAAGAAAACATAATTAACATTCTTATTTGAATAATCCCTTATTAAGACATATTAGGCTGAATAAACTCTGCAGACGTAAAAACAAATTGCTATACTGAAAAACAAACCTGCAGTCTGACACGAGACTAGTAATGAACATGGACGTATCAGATCTGAATTGCACATTTGTACCTATGAGGCAAGACGTCGCCGTCTAGTCTAAGCAGTATCAAAAACAGTGCCTACGATCCAGCAAGAGAACAAAAACCGAACAGTGCATGATGACATTAAAACATCGTGTTGATTAAAGTTATTAGACTAGACCTTCCGACAGTTTAAATCATCTACTAGGCCACTATAGCAACCAAGTCCAGGTGATTCTGCGCTTTTGTTTTTTGTTTTTTTTTCATGAGAAACCCACTGCATTACAGAAAAAAAAAAGAAAGAAAATGCAATAAACTATTAGTCTGTAAACACTTGGCAACTTTTAAATATGAATAAATGAAAGAATGACAGACTTCTTTATATATAAAAATGTCATTTCTGAGAGAGAAACAGACAGACAGACAGAGAGACAGACAGGACGTACAGTGCACCGACTGGAAGAAACCTGTCATTTAAACATACCTACTAGAATATGGCAACTATAGTTAGTAGCATCGTGTCCGCTCACTAATGATCAGCTATGACTGAGTCAGACAGCGCTGCGGTTGTCTTCTACCACCAAGTCAACACAGGAGTTCACCAGCACTGGACAACACCTCGCTGATACGTAAACGACTAAAATGGACCCTTTCAAAAGTTTACCAAACATGCGGAGCAGAAAGAAAACAGCTCCTGTGACCCAAAGCAGGCCGTTAAATAGATTGCCTTTATCAAAAACATTTTTTATTTTATCCTTTCAAGAAAAGAGGAATAAAATCTTTAAATATTCAAATAGAATAGGAATAATCCACAATGTCCTTTTGTTGTGTTACACACTATAAAACTGACTCCATGTTTTCGCAAAACTCATGGTCCTCTAGGTTATATATAAACTTTGTCCTGTCGACCAGTTTGGGGCCGTCTGTGAGAGACGGGTAGAATTCGGTAGGTGTCAAGTGGCCCTCGTGACCTTTGATGTACTTCTTGTAGTTCCTGCGCAAGCAATACCATGTGGTGGCGTAGAGGAGGAAGGCGACGCCCTTGAGAATAATGGCGAGGCTCACGTACAGATGCCTGTAAGCCACGTTGTCGTACAGCAGGCAAGCACCCTTATCGCCGCAGTCTGAGCTCCAGAAAAGGCAAGTAGAGTCGATCCCAGCACCAAAGATCAGAGGAGGGGGGATGAATCCTGTAAGAGGGAAACAATGACTGATTAAAGATGCAAAAACAGCTCTATTTACAGCTGTATTTGGGTCAGTGCCAAGTAAATGCCATTTTCCCCTGACTTTTCTTTCTGCTGTTGTGTACAAACACAGCAGATGAGCACAGTATGCTCGTGCGTATTTATCCACAATTAGACACACAATTTAAATCATTCATGTTGAAATCAGCTTCAATACAAGCAGAACATTCGCAGGCTCTAACAATCAAACAATGTGTGTGTTTGTACCCTTTTGACAAATGCAGCACACTTAACACACACTAGATGGACACTTGTCCTAATCTGGAGCATTATTCAGAGCTAAGTGAAAGTGCAATTATTTACTGTCCACAGTAAACACATTAGTCCACTTGTCGGCGGCAGTAAACAGAAATGTTAGAGTGCACGACTGGTTAGATTTAGCACAAATATTATTATGCAATTTGCAAACACAGTTCATCGTTACTTAAAATGAAAAGAAACATCAATTTCTTGTTGAGGCATCGCATGGTTGATACTGTTCACTGGGAGTGGGAGTCACAGTGCGCATCGCGATATGTTGCCCACGATAACAATGGTATCACAATTCTGACACTGACAGTTTTCTACGATACATCACACTGTCTGTGTAACCGAAGAAGAAGAAGAAGAAAATACCCCTAGAATAGTAAAAAGCAGGACTCGTGCATTTATTCACTACACTGTGGTGTCAGTTTCACAGAGTTTGAGATGCAAAGATGTACAAAACCAGTGTCTTAGTGTCTCTTTAACACACGCTGACTGCAACTTCTATGTCCACGTGTAATGACTTTTAATAAAAAATCATTTCTGGCATCAGTGCGTCGACACGTTATTGCTAGAGGAAGCAATTTGACCATTTTTGTCCCACCCCTACTGTTGACTTACTGTCGCCAGTAAATATAATACACTTACTGTATGTCAGTGGTTTGGAGTTAAACATTTAATCAGAGAGAACTCATTCAAAATCTTATCATATTATACCTCCAACGTCTACGTATGAGCTTCTAGATACATCAGATGAATTCTAATCAACTGCATTACTAGTCAGTCTGCATTACAGCTGGAGTATGTGCGTTTGCTTTCCACGTCATGAGACGTGTGCTCGGTGTACGTATGACTGACGAAGCTTATCTATTCTCGTGTATTTGAGGAGACTGTGGGAAGTTATCAAGTGTGTCCCAGTCTAATAAACCCACAGGAGACATGCTTGTAGTCTTCACAAGCATTTGGGCACCGTGACAGATACTGGAAATACACCCCTCAATAGACACTCACAAATATCTCAAGTGTGGGTTTGGGGACAGATCCTGTTTGCGCGATATCTATAACTGTGTAGTCTACAGTCTAGAAGTTTAATAATAGTTCTTACCGAGGAGTCGGAGCAAAAGGAACAACACTCCAAGTGCGTATGATTTCAGTTCAGGGCTCACGGTCCTGAAAGAGAAGCAGATAAAATAAATGTGTTTATTCTCCAGATTTATTCTGTGCACGAACACAGTTTTGCGCACGCACATTTCACCGAGATTTCACACTCGTACGTTTATATCCAGAAACATACCTGATTAGGATGATAACAGAGGGAGTCTGGGCCATGGCTCCTACCAGGCTGCAGGCACAGATCACACACAGGAAGATGAGGAAAGCCTCCTGGCAGCCCGGCGTGGGACATTTCCCAGGAAGTGCTGTGGCCAATTCGCTCTCAGTGGATACACAACCACATCCAGTTAGGTTCTGTGAACGGGAAAAAAAAACAGACAGGAGGGTTTATCTAAGAACCATCTGCACTAAAGCATGTATTTCAAATTAGCGGAAAAACCTGTTATGTCTTGTCGACACTGTTTTCACATTTGTTTCGATGCTTTGGGGAAAAGCTTTGTATCAACACAGTGGAATGAAGAAAAAATTAGAGCTGTAACTGCAGCGGTGAGTTAGGAGCAATAGTGAAATTTTGCTCTGCTGAGCTGAGAGCAATTTTCTCTGTGTGTGATTTGAATATAGAAGACATTGATCTGCAGTCAGCATTTGATCTTGAAACAAGCGCAGTACCAGACCTATGAAATACAGGGATTTATTTTTAGCTTTTAACTGGGCAGATATGCATAGGACATTTTAATATTCCCACGGAAAAGTCAGTATTATACGCTCTCAATGCAGCCATCCCATCAAGAAACTGTAATTACCCCGCTCAGGGAAGGAGATTGTTTTCACTGGTGTTTGCTGTGTGAGAATGACAACTCACCAACGGACGCATCAATCTTTATGAAACTTGGAAGTGAGTGAATATCTGGAACCCAGTCGTTTTTTTCCTGCATGTAATTTAAGAATCAACGAAATGGCGTCTGGAAAGTGACTGTTTAGTAAAGCTACGCTGTCAATACAAACAACACTCCCTGTGAACGTTTCAAAGGACAGGCCCTCTAGCATTTCAGCCGACAGAACTCCTTCATTTCTCAACAAGGCTTTTATTTCCAAACGTATCACATGCTTCAGAAAAGTCCTGCTGCTTTCTCACACACATAAACACATAATTCTTCTTCTTGGTATAATTCTTGATCTTTTAAACGTTTCCTCGCTGAATATCTCAGATAAAGGCTACTTTTAATGACTTTCAGGTCCTTTTTAACTGCCGTTACTCTCGAAATTGCCGAATTTCCAGCAGCTTGAGCTCACTGTAATCTTCAGCGAAAGTTGAAGGTGTGTGTTTGTGTTCATGTGGCCTTGTAAGTGGAACATTGATTAGATATTATATTTCATTTTGATTTCCGTAAAGGGAGATCACCGCTAAGCGTTCACTATCACATGATTAACATGAAGTAAAGACCTGAGAGGGGTTTGATGAGGTCCGTGAACTCGCTGATCCGGTGCAGCCGGCGAAGCAGGCCGACAGGTAGGTGACGCCGTTGGAGCCGCACACTGGGCTGATGGAAGAGGTGAAGCAGTTGCACTGACTGATGCACTGAGCGTCTGGTTTCTGACCCGCTCGCAGTGACCTGAACGGAGACGCAGAAGAAACTGAGCATCGATTCGCACTGGAACTACAAACTGTACCTGCAGAAAGAACAATCCAAATCCAAGAAGTGCTCCTCTCACGGAAATACAGCCCTTTATTAATGAAACTATGGGTCTCTGGTTCACTTGTAACTGGGGCACATCTCCATGGAAACTGTACTTACACAGCTAACCTGCACTGGAGCGGGTTGAGATGAGACTAAACTGAAAAGAAGTAAGGGCTGGCCTGCTCACAGATCGGCTTTCTGGAAAAATAAAGAAACTACGTCTGCAAGATTAAAAAGATACACTGCATTCGTGTCCAATGAAAAGAAACAAAAGTGACAAATGGACTGGATATTGAACCCCAGTGTACAAAAAGTGTCAGGTACTTTTTAATGCTGGGGTTAACGGTTATAAAGGATGGGACAAACGATGTTTTCTAGCAACACGTTAACCCTTGTGATCCAGTGATACAGAGGGTTTTAAAGTAAAAGAAAAGTACGAAAGAAGAATTTTATTAGTGAAAATTTTTATCGAAAGGTTTCAAACAATTCCCAGCTCTAGATAACAAAAGTTAGTGATAAAGATCAAACTAAAATATGACGAATGTGTTTTACGGGTGCAAAACAGCTGCTCTGTCGAGGCATCAGTCGCTTTTGTTGACCAGTTAATCAATACGACCGTGAATGAAATGCGCCGTGGCATAATGATCGCTCACTTTTACAGGATTTGCGATGTGCTCACCAAATCTGTTTGTGTTTGTATTCAATCTGTGCAGCCCAGAGGAACAGGAGGCCGTATATATGAATAGACAATGTTTTCATAGGCTCGATGCGACGCCACAGTGTTGTATGAGTAAAAAGCAAGCTCTCTGTGTCCCAATGACCGGTACTGATATGAATTTTTATTTACACTTTTACAGTCTGCAGGTCACCTCTAATGCGGCGCTCTCTCCCCTATAATGTTGTTAACTTTAATATCTTGATTGTTAGGATAAACTGTTCGCAGTGACCGAAAAACACTAATGTTACATATTTATTTCATGCAAAAAACTTTCGCAGTCTAGAGCAGAGGTGTCCTTTCTATGAAGGGCCAAAAAGTGACCAAGATAGAGGGCTGCAGGCAAAAAAAAATACATGTTAATGTGATGTAAATTAGCGTTGTATTACTTTAGTGGGTTGCATTCTCTTGTGCTGATGACGGCACAGATTGCTGCTGAGAGTTAAGTTTAGCCAGGAGGTCATTCGCTTTCTCTTTTTGGTCTTCGCTGCTCTACTTTTTTGTTTTTGTAGTGAGGACAGATATTATTGTCTCTCTGTCTTCAAATGAGACAAACTGCTGCTGAATGTAGTTCGTTTTGAGCCAGTGACGCAAGATAAACACACAAGCACGTTCACTGCTGTAAAACTCAGATGATGTGCTTTTTAGCTGCAGAAAATGTACATTTTGTAGTTAAAAGTGGAATTATTATGTAATGAACCTATAGTTTACTGCTTATCGTCTATCTTTGTCAAATACTTATTCATTTGTGAATCCAGGTTATTCTAAAACAACCATGACTGTGGCTGCATGGAGCACCATAAAGTGTCACTAAAAGTATTTACTTGAGGCTGATAAGTAGGTACAAATTTTGTGGCGTGTGCTGCGCTGAAATAAACAAATTCTTCTCTTACTCGTTGCCATACGTAACCGTCACTCCTGCAACGGGCCCCGTGTCACAACCCAGGAAGAGGAAGGAGACGTAGCAAGCAGTGGAGATCAGGTTGACCAGCATGGCCATGCGGATGGCTCCCAGCGCTGACAGGTTCAGCTTCTTCACCAGCAGACCGCCCATGAAGATCCCCAGACATGCGCACGGAATGGCTGTCATACCTTGGGATAAATTAGGACAAAAGCTGTTGGTCATTCTCGTCCGCAGAAGAGCGCGTTTGCACCTCTGAGCACGACTCCCGATACAGACCTAGCAGCTGATTGGCTGAGGTGGTTGTGAGGTTGAACTGCTGCTCGAGGTATTTCCCCAGAAAAGCTGCAAAGCCAGCCACGACAGCGATCTCCATACAGGCCGCCAGGATGATACAAGTGAACACCGGGTTTGACAGGAGGTGCTTGGTCACCTTGGGGATCACTGGTAGAAAAGATAAAGTCACGTGAGAGGACAACAACAACAAGTTATTTAGTACATAGTATTATCCAAGTGTGATGATTAGCAGGAGGGAGAGATGTATTCCTTGAAGATTCTGTCTTTTTTTTGTCATTTTGTTTGTTTAGCACAGGGGTGTCCAACTCCGGTCCTCGAGGGCCACAATCCAGCATGTTTTCGATGTTTCCCTCTTCCGACACACCTGATTCACATGATCAGGATCGTTCTCAGGCTTCTGCAGAGCTTGATGATGAGC
>JAPQRN010000022.1:11359069-11381719 GCA_037367275.1 Coranthus polyacanthus
CATGATCAGGATCGTTCTCAGGCTTCTGCAGAGCTTGATGATGAGCTGATCATTTGAATCAGGTGTGTTGGAAGAGGCAAACATCTAAAACATGCTGGATTGTGGCCCTCGAGGACCGGAGTTGGACACCCCTGGTTTAGCACATAAGATGAATCAGACAAAGTTCTACTTAACTTGATCTGAATAATAACTCCAGAACTCCATAACTAAGATCCAGAAGCTTGTGTTTGATCTTATTTTTTCAAAAGACACGTATGTTTATTCTATAAAACAATGACAAATAAATGACTGTTTGAGTTCTTAAATGTGTTAGCAGCTGTATTTTATTTTATTTAGGTTTTTATCTCTATCAGTACAATAGTTTTCATTATTTCACCTCAAAATGTTATTAAAAATCGACAAATACAGAAATAAATAATATATGTATATACTTTGATGGTTGCAGAATGTGAGTTTTGCTTTACATGAAGTCATTGCAGTGCTACACTGGATCTTGGAAGCTCACCCCTGAGTTGCTGACAGCAGGTGGGGCTGTTGGCAGGCTCATGGTTGCGGACAACCCCGTTGCTGGGCTTTGGAGTCTCATACTCTGGATTTAATGGAGGAGGAAGCATAACCTGCTCACTGTCTGCTCCCTCCTCTCTCTCCTTGTTCGGAAGGGACTGAGGGAAGCCAAACATCAAGAGGGCTGAGCAAAAAAGTAAGGCACCACACAGGAGGAAGCCCGCCCACCAGGCTCCGATCCAGCCCGGGTCGTCTGGAGTGATGCCCAGCTTACCTGTGGAGAGGCTGAAGTCAGTAAAGCACGTACGCAGAGATACCAGAAAAACAAGACTGGAGAAAAAACTCACTGGTGTCAATGAAGACAGCGTCCACATAGAACTTAGTGCAGAGGGAGCCCAGGATAAAACCACAAGCAGGACCGAACACCAGTGTAGAAAAGAGAATTCCTGCAATGACAGCAAGGAAAATAATGATTTAGTTGCTGCAAGAAGGTATTTTCATCATTTATTCAGGTGTAATTTATTTTTTTCCATTATTGATTCAATCACTTTGTATATGAAATGTACAAAAAAAATAAAAAATACCCATCAAGTTTTGACAGATAAAAATAAAGGCTTTAAATTAACGGATCCTGGATTTTTAAAGGCTGATATAATAATGATAGTTTGGAGCAGGAAAAGGGGGATAGCCGTCCCAAAAAAACGTAAACAATGAAAATGAACTATGTTTCACTTTCTTAGACACTAGATAAATGTGGCACTGAACATCAAACTAAACTCTAGGTGGGAGTGACTGGTATCTTTTGAGCTATTATCTTCCCTGTTTCTTAGTTTAAAAACCTAATATTAACTTTCGCCTACTATCTGCAGATAACAACAGGTTGTAAAAAATCCTGTCTGTCTATCTATCTCTACTTGTGTCTCGGTTTGTCGCAGCAACAGTTCAAGTCCAAAAACATATTCAAGAGTGTATTAAGTAAGTAGCAAATATTTGAATTTGAGGAAATGGAAGCAGCTTCTGACATGTTTGATTAAACAGCTTTAACCAGTTCCACTTAAATGTGACCTTTCCAAAGAGCTAAATCAGACGAAATACTACTAGTAGGGGAACACTTTGACTGCCGTGAAAGATCGAGTCAGTTAGCTGAAAACCACAAGGTGGGTGCAGTGGCGGTGGCAGAACACAGAGACTCAATATGATCACATGACTCCGATTTCTCGCCTTTGCAGGGTAACATATTAAACAAATGGGTACACAGTGTGCATGGCACCTGAAAACAGCACCAGTGGTGGAGTGAAGATGGGTCCAAAAAGTCCTCATTAAAGAGCCGACAGCAGGGTGAGGTTTGGGCACAGTGACTGAGTCTACAGGCGCATAATGAAGACTCAATTTAGGAGGCAAATTTCTCCCTGCCTGTATGTCCTGTGATCTGCGGTATTATTAGACTGCATATGGAGAGGTGGACTGTTTTGCCTCACAGCAACAAACCAGATCTTGTTCTAAATTTGACGACTGCTGCTCACAAAAACGGCAATGGCACAGCAAGCTTCAGATTACCATCAAAATAAAAATGAAATCATCGTGTCGTTTCAACTCCACTTCCTCCGCCGGTCGTGCAGCATTAGCGACGCTTCTCTTTACTGGCTGGAGGTTGGCCTGAGCACTGCTGCTATCAGCACGGCATCTCCAGTAGGCCTGAAAGACGTTGTTCAAATGCCAAGAGCAGCCACTTAATGAACAAGCGTGGAAACTGTGACTAAGCTTTGTATGTCTCTGCTAGTTTTCAGAGTGAATGTACGGTCTGCTTCCTGTCTTGACCACCCACAAAGGAAGGGAGTCAACACATTCAGATAATTGTAGCCTCATTCAGATCATAGTTTATTCTTCACATGAAGGGAAAAAAAAGCTCAGATTTGCTAGGTGCAGATTGCAACTTATACTGTGGTGTAAAGTGACTCATTAGAGGACGATGGGGAGCAAAACAGCAGAGAGGGGTGAGAACAAACTTATTTTCTTCAAACACATAAAGTTTGCGGTTGACAGCCAGACCAACACGGAAATGAACAAAGATACAGATGTCTGCCCATGAGGCACCAGAGCGTGACAGGTTCTTCCTTCGGTTACTGCAGCGGTTTAAGAAAAAAGTAATTTTCCTCTGCTCGCAGCAAATGAAAAATGTTGAAAAAAAAAAAAAAAAAGATGCTCAAAAAGCACATTTAACCACCTCTAACATACACAACGCAAGCACATATAGAAAGTGTGTTGTTGTGTTGTTGCAGATACCAATGCAACTGAGCAGTTTAACAGCACTTTCATGAAGGAGGGTTTCATTCACAACGTGACTGGCAAATTTGCCTGTGGTGTTGCAAATGAAGCCTGTGCACTCTGTGTTTTGAGTGTTTCCTTAGAAACTGAGTGTTGTCTTCTCATAGCAACAACATCACAATTGCTTTCACCACAGGAAACCTCTAAGAGGAAATTCAGTTAGTGAAATCACCTTCCAGGAGATGACGGCTCAGCTAGCCCACGAGCCACGACCACTGAGCGGATAAATGTTTCCACTGAGATCCATACCTCGGCTTGTTGCTTTAAGAAACACTGTCTCCTTGATGATAACATTATCCCTCAGTGTTAGCCTGGCATGTGGAAAAGATTGCTAATCTATGAGGGACCATGCCTCCTTATCAATCTGCTGCTTCTGTACAAGAAACGAGAAGCATGTGATTTTTAAGTTGGTTGATAATCGTAACATGAAAGATTACTTCAAATATTTGTTTGTAGCTTTTTTTTGTCCTAATGTCAAAGCCGGCCGTGAAAAAGCATCGCAAGCCGCTCACAATGGCATTAAAGAGAGTCAAAACATGAGGTTCGAGTGCAAAGGATCAAATCAAATGACTTTATTCCAGTTTCCCTAAGTTTTCCCTTCACTAGCCAAAGCTTTATTAACACAATAAACAAGAGGTAAAACACTTGGAACCTAATTTTGCCAAATTTTACATGTCTAGTTCAATATTTTAGGAAGTATACTCATTAGAGAAGGATGAGTTAGCTCATCTTAGAAAACACGAGAAACATCTAGCTCAAAACTGGAAAATCCACCTGTCAACATCTTGAAATGTTGCTTATATTTGTTTCATGTGTTCACAAATACTGTAGTTAGTCTTCCTACCGTGTACTTTTCTGCATTGTCTCCACTGGCTGTTGAATTTACATTAATGACAAGGCTTCATAGAGTCACTGAACCAGGTCGTCATTCGTCAAGAAATTGTTGTGTTGTGTGTTTAGACCGAGACGCGAAACCAAGTTTTTTGCACCGTGTGATCACTTACAAAGTCGATGCAAAGATGCACCGAGTAATGCAAATGGACAAATACAAGTATGTGCAAGGTGAAAATGTTTCAACTTGAGTGAAAAAACGGCTTTATGTTTGGTCTGAACACACCATTATAGCATATAACTCCCTATATAATCCTTAATTTTCATATACTTCAGCTGTTTCCACCTGCCTTCAGTGTCTATGCTCAGTTAAGATTACAACGTCTGACATTATTTTCAAAAATGTCAGACTATCCCTTTACAGTATGTTCTTCGGTGCGCAGGAGCAGAGCGGTGTGTGTGTGTGATTTCTTCTAGCTGAGGTGATTCATGGCATGTGGCCATAAATTAAAGCTGTTTCATGTAAATAATTCTCCCGGGCAACACTCACAAGCTTGGTTACTTTTATTATTACTCATCCACCTCTGCGCTGCAGTTATTCTTCCTCCAGATATTATTTCTAAAACCGAAGCTGACTGTCACTGGAGACTCCTGCTCTTAGGGTTAGAAATAAAAAAACACAACTGTGCCCCGTACAGGCTGGAAGGGGGCACATTTCATGTTTTTCATGACAGGATTAAGCAGAAAAAAAAAGCGAACCTAAGTTAAGCACATTAAATCTCCATGAAGGACAATACATGGCCACAGCCGCGTGTAATCTTTGTAACACACTACTTTTCCAAACTGCCTCTAAATCCCTTTTCCCCTCCAGCGGTCCTGTTACGAGATAAGTACAAAACAAACTAATTTGTTCATGTTGTAGTTCATCCAAGGCTTTTAGTATCCAGTGAATTATACTCTTAGGGGAGCATGTCAGATGTAATTCAATAACAAAGCTAGGCTCCGGCGTATTTGTCTCCCTCTAATTTGTTTACAGACCAAAAGAAAAGGCTGGGAAAGCTGCTGTCCACAAGGTTTGTCCTTACCGGATATTAATTAACTCACAGATACATCCTATAACCCACACACTACGTAAAACAAATTATCAATATGGAAATGAGAACACAATCTTCAAAGAACAGTGCTCCCTGCGACTTTCGTCACGAGCAAACTGCAGATAAGAATCACTACTTTATATGTAAAACTTGTGGTTTAGCAGAGAATTCCCCCCCCCCAACGTCACGCTTTTAGTTCTCACTCTCAGAGATCGACATGAAACAAGCGAGAAGCATCTCCATCTCGTAAACTTGCTGAGCCAACACATTACGCAAGGATTAAAGTTTGATAAAAAAGAGATGCAACTGTGACAGGGCCGGGCTGCGCTCTTCCATCAAATCACTCCTGAGATTAACGAGGAGCCAGGTGGAGCCCAACGAAAGGCAGATTTAATGATGTTCAACACACGAGCTCCTTCACTGAGCTAACAGAGCTTCGAATCCCCCCCGGCCCCAAATTTAGTTGCCTTCAACTACACCAACTGGAGTTGTTGAGATTACAAACCAACACTGTGAAAGGTTAAACACTAAAGCTCACGGTAATCGAAAAATGTCAGATGCATTACGCCTGCACCGTCCCCAGTTCATTTCCTGCTTTCACTGTACAAAGGGAATTCCTTCTCCTCCTCCATTAATCCTGCTCAAGTTGGCTCTGTAATCCCCTGAGCTAAATAAGAGCAGAGGGACACTGCGATGTGGGAGGCCAAACAACAGCTTGTGCCACTTTCATCAAGGACCAAGCTGAAACTGAGAAGAGTGAACTATAAATCAGTTCTGCAGATAAAGTCAGGAGCTGACTCTGAGCACGACTTTATGACATAGGGGTCAGTAGTGAGCAGGAAAAAAAACCACTCTCTGGACAGACGTAAAGCAGACACAAGGTTGCATTAAAAGTGACCATAAAAATCTGTTAACGGTGACATTAAAGAGCTTTCAAACAAAAGACCTCTCTTCCTCCTCTGCTGTATTTCAGGTCATAACATTGTCAATAGACGTTTTTAAGACCGAAAAGACTCCGGAGGAAAATTCTAACATGCCAGAGATATCAGACTGGGCACAGGCTATTTCCTGCTTGTCCGCTGAAGTTGGCATCGCTCACACAGGCAGTAACACAAAAGATTTAGAGCATTTTGAAAGCGCCACCGCCAACAAAAGTCTCACACCACACCCAACAACAGCCGGGTGCTTCCTGGCAACGTGTTTCCTTTCCTCAAGTGCAGGTATGAACGAATAACAGAAAGCACGACAAGAAAGAATGTAGCGGACCGGGTTTAAAGAGGCTAAAGGTACTTTTCTATTAGTAAAAAAAACACCAAAAAAAACAAGGAACAACATGTCTTTGAACTTTCAAAGCTACAGAATGTGCTATATCTGTAGTTCCACGTTTATTAGGAGCTACAACCGCAAGGGCCTCTTTCTACTCCAACTTTCGGAGTGGCAAAATCACTAATAAAACATGGCAGAAGATTAGCGTTTATAATGACGAACCTGCACAAGACCGAGATTAAAATATGGCTGCTTCATACAGTCGGTCGGCTACAGGTTCACATGCAATTAGAGTGATTGACTGCGGTCATTTTGAGATTGCCCACATTCATTACTTACTTTGTCTCCAATATTCAACTCAACCATTCAAACATGACGTCGTTTCTCTCGTTTGAACCGGTTAACCCTTTCACACGCTATATTTTGTTTCTTATTGGGCTGTGGTTTTATTTTTACGTTTGTATGTCATCATTTTTCCTGTTAGGCCAATATTTAAGTTGTAAAAAGGCACACGGTGCATCAAGTTATGTCCGTTCTTCGACATAGCATCGTGTGTTCTTTTTATTCTGCTTGTCCAGTCTGTGTGAAGTTTTATCTTTCGGTTTTAAAGAAAGTGAAAACTTTTTTTTTTTTTCTGTCACATCTGATCTCAATCTCACAGTCATCTGTCTTCAGGCACTCTGAGGGGAAATGACAAAATTCTTATCTTACATTTTTCAAAGAATGACTCCCCCTACTTCTGTTTCTCTGGACGATAGCGCTCTCTAATCCTGCAGACTGTGGCTCACTGGCTTTATGACACTTGGTTGACAGCCGAGATGTCAACCTGTGAACAAAACCAAACTCGCCGACGGAAGAATTTGCTAATTTACACAGAATAAATCCTCTTAGTGAGATCAAAAACTGACCGACTTGTACATTTCGTCAACATTCGGCGAGACACAAAATTCAAATGTCAGACATGATGTGAGTGCGGCATCACTTTCTGCGGAAAGCTGTTATGTAAACTCGCCCCCTCTTGTGCTCGCAGGATTAATAACAAACAGGTAAAAGTCACGCAAAAGTCACTCGTAAGGTGAAGTCTATTTTGATGAGGTACAGAGGAGATTAATGGCTGTAATCCATAAGGAAGTATTAACAGCATTAGACAGCAGCTTTTACCCCAGGAGCTGAAGCCTTGGCCCACCTGAGTGGCTTTTAGTATCAACGTCAAAATAAGTTGTCATGGCAGGAAGTCTTACTGGGTATTTTAAAAGTATGCCTCCAAGTACAAGCACTGTTCTGTGCTTTTATTTAGCGAAATTAATATCAAGCTGCAAATAAGGGTTACTTTCAACAACATTTGAAGCTGCCAAATATTTCCTTCATTACATTCATTCATTGCTTTGTTGAGAAAATGCCAGGAAATAGTGATAAAAGCCTTATATTTTCCTAATGTCACTTATATTGCGACTGTATCATGCAGGCGAACTAACCAAACCCCCACGATATTCAGTTTACTAACATCATACTTACTGACACATTTGAGAAGCTGAAAACAGCAAAGTTTGGCTTTATTTTCTAAAGCTTGATGCAAAATAATGTCATTTCTGGGGACCGTGGATACATTTAATGTCATAATATCAACATAATTTTATTTTTTCTGCATTAAACTAATAGGTTTTTAGGTTGAGGTGATAAAAGTGCTTTGGTTAGCCTTAGGAAAAGGTCACAGTTTGGTTTAAATATTGCTCCTGACGCATTTTCCTTCACATCTGTATATGCAGATTTTTCTATACAAATCAATTTCTGGTATCTTCCTCACCCTAACTTCTGCCAGAGCCAGAAAACCATTGAATGGGTTCAAGTAACGTGAAATGTTGATGTTAAACATATTTCTGGTTCAAAAACACTGAAACGACAATGTACGTATCGATGCTTTGCAGAAACATAACATGCCAACATTCAATTCTGGTGAGGGTTAGGCTTCTCTGATCTAAATAATCACCCAATCATTGGAACCGAAAAGAAAAACAAAAGGTGTTGCGTTCATCTGGAGGATTACCGTGTTCACATTATGGCACCGAGACAGTACGTTGGTCAGTTTTAACCTATAGTAACCCTGTTGACTCCACACCGCCATGACCTAAATAACAAGCCAAAGCTTAAAGTAGGCTCTCAACTCACACTCAAATGCCATTACATCAGGATCATCCTGCTTTAACTTCCGCTCACGTCAAATCATAGAAAATTTAAAAACGGCCCTCCACACAGGCCTGACCATGATCTGATACCAAAACACTTTCTTCAACTCTAGTCGTCCACTTTTCTGCCGGCACTGGATGAGACGAGGGTTAAAAGAGTTTCCCTGACACCATATGGTTGCTGTATAAAAAGTGCAGCTTAAGGACGCGTTTAAAACTATTAGCATTTTGACCCAGAGGATGAGCAGTGTGGGGGTTACAGCAGATCGCCGTCCGGGCTGCGGCTGGCCGACGCACCAGCTTCTCAGCGACTCTCTTCCCCTCGACACCCTGTCAACGTTAAGCCGAGCTCTGGCTCAATCTAAGCCCTCACAGGGTCACGGCCTGGAATGGGAGGTCCCGCTGACGGCTTCAGAGCCTCATATCAGCCGTCTATTTTAACAGACGACTGATATGAGTCTAGACTGCCGATAACCGGTTATTTTAAAGTAACAGGGCAATTAGGTGACTTTCACTGGGCCCACAGTACATATGGTTTGTGTTAATACATCACCTCCTTTTAACATGAAACACACCATTGTTTTACACAGACAGATGCATCTTAATAATAATCACTTGGAAATGTCACTCAAAGCTACATTTACAATTTAGTTGGTGAATGCAGTACATTTCCTGACCTTAAAGGTTCAATATGAAAGGCTTGTGCGTTCTTATGTGAAGTTTGTGTTTGTTTTTGTGCTGGGAGCTGGTCGTAGGTTGACGTTAGCTAACTCCATTTCTAAGTTAGCCACTGTCTCGGTGGCCTGTAGCCATGATAATAGCCCGTACACTGATTTCTGTGTCGGGAATCGGGTCGTTTTTTTGCATGAATATCCTCATGCTCGCTCCCAAGAAAGTGAAAAAAAGCCTCCTCTACAGCAGCAACACTGTACATTAGCCACCGTTACCTTAGATGGGGAGTTAGCCTTCAACACCGCAGTACATTTTCCGTAAGCACACGAGTATGCATGAATCTTACATACTGAATACTGATCATACTGAACCTTGTAAAATACCAACGTGACAAATAATGAAAAAAGATAAAACTCCACAGATCAGCTGATGAATCAGATTAAAGAAAGTTCATTCTTTCGTTTGCTGTTGTAGTCACTTTCAAAGCAAAATCCCGGTTCAAGCTTCTCAGTAGTGAAGATTGAAATGCTTTTCTTTTGTTTTAATAGTGTAGTGTAATAATGTTTTACAGTAAATGGAGCATCTGTGATTTTGGACTGCCGATTGGACCAAACAAAAAGATCTGAAGGGCTCCAGAAACACTGTTAACAATGCAGACGCAATGATTAATTGACAAACTCGAATGGATTTTACATTACAAAATAACTAAAACTAACTGCTACCTGGGAGGGACAAAGCAGTGAATGCTTTCTGAGGATCTACTGTAGCCAACAGATCTCTGCTCTGTTTTATAATTCAGGGGCTGTGACAACCAAGCTGCCACATCCCATAACTCTTTGGAAGACAATAAAGAGAAAAATCACTTAGGAGAAACAGCGGGATGGGGAAAAGTGGGAGTGAGATACATGACAGAGCTGGAACACTGAAGTCCTTTCATAGAAATAAATGGGTTTTTAATCTAAAAAAAAAAAAAAAACACATCCTGACCTCTTACATTATATAAGACAGAGCGAAGCCATCATATTAAACTGTGGGAAAAGAAAACACGCTGTATGAATGGGTTCATATCCTGTGTGTCTTCTTATGCATAAATATTAGATTCTGATAAGAACTTCTTACAAAAGGCAGAGTCAACAAAAGGACGTGAGGTAAATTTAAAAACGACTTGTTTGAATCTGCTTCTGTAGGCTTTCAAATGGATGTGACACAATTTAACAAAACTCCCTGCTTCCGCTGTCTGAACTCTAACTTCTGCCTGTTACACCCGAAGAAGCACTCAACACTTCTACAACCACAACTGGCTTCGTTAAGGTCGTGCTGCCCCTGCTGACCTTTCAAGAGCCAAATTGTTGAGTTTTAGATTAAATTCTGACTTTACAAACTAAACTTTATACGCTTATTAGACAGGGACCCTGGGAGAGATGACAGGAAATTAAGAAGGGAGAGAAATGAAAAGTCAGTCAGGTTCGAACTTGTGACGCTGGGGTCCACGGTCGGCGTCTTGAACCACAAAATATTTCACATCGTCGTATAAGATATGGAGCCTGATCCCGTTCAGTGGAGTAAAGTCAAGTCTATTTTATTTATATCGCCCAATATCACAAATTTGCCGCACTGGGCTTTACAATCTGTAAAAAAGAACCTTTAACTTGAAGAAATTGGACATATCGTGCATCACTATTATCTTGCATCACTCTCTCTGCTAAAACCAGCTGTCTAATAACACAGAGTACACGGTAGTAAAGTAGGCTTATAATACTTTGGAGGTATTACGGTGCACTGTTACAACATCCACTAAGTGTCTTCCTGTTTGTGTTTGTGTTGTGCTTAGCTTGCTTGCAATCAGTTTCTTCTTTTATCTTCAGGTCAACGGCATTAGGCTACTTAAATCTGACCCGCAGTAACATAATCTTTGAGTCCAATTAACCTTGTGTCATCACTCTCAAAACTATTCCAGGAAACAGTAAAAACCCTCATTAACCTACATGGCACCAGTATTAGTTTGGTCTTCACGGAAGTCCATTTATTTTTATGTATGTCTTATGGATTTATACTCCACACTAAATACTGCAATGATGTTAGTAAGCAGACACTAAACTGCACGCATAATTAGAATGATCGACTGTTCAATTCAAGGTCTTCGTGAATCATCGCTGCTGGTCTTAAATATTACAGTAACGCGACCTTTGACTGCTGTTACAATAATAACGATGTCTTTCCGTGCCATAAGATTACATAAACAGACTGGGCATGTTTTTAAACAAGGCGCTGACGTGATGCTGGAAGCTCAAAGGCCTCGGCCAGACTGCCAGCTCTGTGAGCACCAGGTCAGCAGGGGAGGCAGAGAGAAACACAGAGACAGAGTGGGAGAGAGGGATGGATAGATGGTGGGCAGAAAGTTAATGTAACAGAGCAAAGCCCTGTCATCCTGCTCGGCTACAGTGATCTGTTTGTAATCCTGCTTCAGATGTTTGCTTGGGGCTGAGACAGAGCTACACACTGTTTCCATTGTTGGGCATTTGGGTGGTAGGATGAAGGCATGGAGGAGAAAGGGCACAAGACCAGAGCCTCTACATCTCTCCACTGGAGAGTCGCAGCTGCTCTATTGAAGACGAGATGCGCAGAGAGGTTTGAGACTCTTTGACAGCAGCTGGTAGCAGCTTTTCAGCAGGTGGCTTGGCCTAATTATCAGGATAGAGATGCCAACAACCTATTTACCCCTTAGTCCAGGAGCATGTGAGAAGCAGGCGCACAATATACGGGTGATAGCACAACATTATGTTTGCCACCAATTATAATGAAGGACTAATTGTGCAACATCCTGAGCAGGAATGGATGGGACAGACCAGATGTGGAAAGTTGATGAAAAAAGTTGGGGAGTAAAGAGCCACGGGTCTGGCTCATACAGAAACGTAATGTAATGATATATGGCCCTATATCAACAGCCGTATATGTCACCTACGAGGTGATACATTATGACCACATACATCGTCTGGATATATGGAAATATTGAGATATAATTTTAAAACATGAATGAAATACCCATAGTAATATTTGTAAATGTGCTGTATATGTATACATATATGTCTATGTCAATATATGTATGAACTGTTCCAATTTCTAAAGGGCTTAAGACATAGTATTTATTTATTTATAGTATATATGTTTTACACATATGTACAGTGTATTTAATACACAGTACTCTTAGGCCACCATTAGGTTTGTTGTTGGAGCAGGTTATAATCACCGTACATACGCATTCCTCAGCCTCTGTATCAAGATACAACTGGAATATACAGGAAACATGTAAACAGTATTAAAAAAAAATCCTACAGATAAAATTTCTACAGACCAATGTGGCCAATGTTGCACTTACCGTGTCTTGAGCTCTTTTGGGCAAACAAGATGAGATGTACTGCAGTAATCTGGTGTTTTACACCACATGTCATTGAAGACGTGTCACATGTTAATTATTTGGGCCGGTTTTTGTCATGGGAACAGAGGTCACACTAAATACTGACTTTTGCCTGTAGGAGCCATTTAGTATTTAGTATTTTCTTGTGAGAAAATACAGGAGATTTCTGGCTGTCATGTCTTAATAAAGAGAATGAGAAATAAATATGTATGCTCATTACAACCCTGCAAAAACAACAAAACTAAAGGTGGCCTAACACACAGTGCTCTATGCAAATTCTATACATGTACAAGTACACATTACGCATTGTATTTTCATCATCATTCAACGTTCAACATGAACAAAAGACCTGAATCACAATGAATAAGAAAAAACACTACACTCACCATGCATTCACAGTCAGCATGCAAACCTAACCTTTGACCTATCAGATGGACCCCTCCATATAAGGTCATGCATTCATGCGATTTGTTACCGTCGAGCCGTTAGCTGTCCTCAGATTCACTGGTGTTTTTTTGTGCAACTGCGAGGTTAGTGTGTTTATTTATTGCAAATCGTTTCGTCATAACAACACTGAAAAATTACAACACATTACTAGACAAATCACTACACGTTGCAGATTTTCCTCATATATCGTGCAGATTTAATATGTATATGTTTTTACATTTGTGTATGGAGGGTGATATGGGTAAAATCAGAGATATAATCAAAATGAATCCTCATTCCATCACCAGTGAATTCAATTCAAACCACAGTAACACGTAGAGTCACAGCAGCAATGTAAGGTTTCTGTATCAAAGTTCATCTGCTCTGTGCCAGTAAAAAAACCTCAACACTTATCAAATACGGCATAACATGGTGAGATTAGAGTGAAGCCAAATAAAGAAATAGACTCATGTTTGCCTACCGAGTAAATAAAAGTTGACTGAGTCAAACAGATAATTATAATTACTGCCCACCTATTGATGTGAGTCCATTTAATTAGGCACTGTTATCCCTCACTCTATGCCATCAGTGATATGGGGATTAAGTGCTGAACATGCGTCTGAGTAATCCTAGGAGCCCACAGAGCAACCACTTACACACCACTCAATCAATGAGGCTTGGGATTTGTGGTAAAGCCAGGAGTGCAGCGAGAATCAGTATTTCCTGAGCAACCTCTTTGTCCAAGGTCAGTTGTTTAAATTCTGAAAAATTACCAGTTAAGGGTAAGCGTAAGGCCCGAGTTGGCCAGCTGCACGTGTCTCCAGCAGCGTGATTTTTAAACAGTGTGCCCACTTCGACACTTGTGCGCTGTGTGGTTTGAAGATGAGGCCAAGCAGAGTGACAGCTGCATCCTTCACAGCGGGAGCAGGGACAGGCAGAGGAAGGAAGGACTGAGCATCTCAATCCAATAGTAAAAAACAGCCTCACAACCAGCCGTTTCTGTGGCAACAGCTTGCTGATGCTGCTGTGTTTATGATCTGTCTCCTCCCACCTCTTATCTCCATGCTCCTCCTACCACGGATGACAAAAAAAAAATCCCCTTTTTAATCAGCAGTGACAGAGCCTGACCCAGATTGCCTCTGAGAAGGCCGCATGCTGGTTTAGTTTTACTGAGGCCGCAGGGAGTCAGGATAAAGTTCCACAAGCATTTTCAAGCTAGAATTCAACTCCAGGAAACTACCTGCAGCACCTTTTAGATCCCCGGGCCTCGTCTCCGCTGCTTCAGATGGTGATTTGGGGAAAGAATAGTAACATGTTGGGCATACAGCTCCGCAGGCTGTGGTGAGAGGGCCCGAGGGTCTGGTAACCACGTCTGGCATCCAGCACGGACCCATTTCATACAAAGGTCTGACCTATTTAGTAGCTTTTGAACTCACACTTTCTCAGATCCCCGATGGCCCGGCTGCGGGATGAAAGGTTCATCAGCTCCGTCTTTAGTTTAATTTGAAACAGAGAAAATTATCCTTAAAGAGTCAAACTGCCCAGATGAGCAGCACCAGCCTCAACGCGGGCAGCATTATTACGCTGCTCTCCGCTGTTTGTGGCCAACAAGCTGCCGTATTTTCACACCTCCTTGCCCTGCTACGTTTTCAACTTCTACTCTTGAGTTATATGATCAGTGGCTGAAGCAATAATTAAATATGTGACCAAATTGCATACCTGGTACCTATAAAACGTCACCGTACCGATGTAGGGCTACAAGTGACAGTTACTTTTATTAATGTCAATATGTAGAATACAGTTTAAAATGTTCTTGTTAATAATTTGGTCAATGCAATGTAATAAAACAGCCAAATGTGTCAATTACTGTTCCCTTAGAATCCCTCAGTATTTATTACTGCATGAAATGTGTGCCCTTAAAATGTATTTATATTCATTTAGTGAACTACTCTTTGTGCTCTGAAATTGCCCCTAGGGGGTGAATAAAATGATTTGAACTGAACTGAAAATTGATTTTATCACAGCCAACAAAAAGGCTAATTGACATAACTGACTCATTGTTTCAGCACTAAACTACGTGTAATGCCTTTCAGAACATCATGCTGTTGATATTTGACATTTTTCGCCATGATATGACTGCTCACATCGCCACTGAATCACCCATGACAAATTTGTGTTGTGCTGACAAACCCTGTTCAAAGATCTTCGATGTTTTAACTCTAACCCTAACCCAGCCAAAACTTATAGCCGAAATACAAAAAGTAATCCAAAAAAAAAAAAAAAGATGTAGTGAAACTTTGAGAACGTTAAGAATGAAAACTGGTTTTACTTTACTACTACGCAGTAAAGTAAATCATAGTGTGGATTTATAGACACCTCTGAATGTTTACATGTGATGTAACCAACAGGCAGACCTGCACAGACTCTAAACACTCCACAGCGAAACATGCTTTGCCATAATTACGGTGCTGCTGTAATACTACTCCACGAAAACAGCAGATTGACTGGGGGAGGTGATTACTTCAGACGAATAGCCAGATGATGAGTCGTTGCGAGGCTACTACGCGGCCCGACACATGGCAGAATAAAGGAATGCGAAAATCAAATGCGAGTCCACACCCTTCTGGGCTGATTTAACACTAACAGTTTACACACCCGCCCTATCCCAGTCATATCAGATCGACGCGTAAACAAACAAATCCTCAATTAGCTGCGGTTATCAGCAGACATCGGCAGTTGAAAAATTATTAACAATGGACACATTTACTCTGAATGTTTAGTTTCACCACCAGGCAGGACTGAAGGATGACCTTATTAGATTCGAGGAAGAACGGCAGACTTAGACAAATCACTGTCTCTGCTCAAATTTAATGAAACTTTGGAAAGAAACTAATCAATCACCGTGACTCATCTTTTATCAACGCAGCAGCACTGTGAAATGCAAACAGGGCGCCTTTCAACTGTGCAGTCTCCCTCTGCTTTACAATATGTTAAATCGGCTTCTTCGCGATGTGATACTTAGTATTTGGGGATACTGATTACTGATTAGCTGTAAGACGGCAGCCGCATGTTGTTGACCAGTTGGATACAAGATAATCTCATGTTGACTGCCCCGTCTACCCTCCGCAAACACCCCGAGGTAGCCGAGCGCGGGGGGGGGGTGGGGGGTTGGCGGCTGCTGTGTCCGGCCTGCAGCGTAACGTCGCTGCCTGTGGGTCATTCAGCAGACGTCCGAGCGTCCTGTCGCACACGGCGGGAAAAAAACGGGCCCACACAGTTCATTACAGCGATGCAGAGGAGCAGCGAAAGCCTCACGAGCATTTACTGTAACTCCATTTATCATCTTGAGATAAAACAAACTGGTGTCGCTAGGCAAACTCAGCATGCAGCTTATGGCAGGGACGCAAAAACCCATTTAGAATCTAATCCTTCAAGATGACATTAACATGCGCCGAGTTTAAGTAGCTTATATAAACGCCCTGCTGCAGCAACTGTTTGGAGTCGCAGCATTTTAGCAGGAATGTTGAAAAGTCTCTCGAGGATCCTTCTGAAACCTTTGTCACTGAGACTACTGCCATCACACTGCCATTTCGTAACAAACCTGAAGCTAAATTTATCCTCACGGAGCTGAGGTGAAATATACTGTATCATTAGAAATTAGGTGAAAGACAGCGCTAAGGCTGGAGGATAAAATACAAACCTGTGGTTAGGTGAATGTACAGATAAGAAATGCAAATTTTTTATGCCGTCACTCTCCATGAGGAAGGCAGTTATCTTGTCTCAGGCCACAACAGAAAAAAAGGACCTTTGTGTTTCCCCACAGCTAGTCTGTCACTCCTAGTTTGGTAGTTTGGCAAGCGAGAGAGAGAGAGAGAGAGAGAATGTCTTCTACAGTCGCTCTGACAGCTTGTGTTTGCCAGTAAAACTCTGCCGTCACTGATGCATGAAGCCTTAGAGGATAGGGCTGGTAATATTAGAAATTATGTGAATGTCAGTAATTCCCATGAAAAGATCAAAATGGAATAGGAGATACTGATGATTTTAATGTAGTGTAGCCACTAGAGATAGGCAAATTCATCAGTTTGGCCGATTAATCAGGACATTTTACAAACTATCGGCATTGGCAGAAGTCGGTTGTCATAGGAGCCGATGGTTAATGTTAGACTTCGCAACTTGGAAATACTGACTTTGAGGGAAAAGAATGTTTCAAAAGATAAAAATCTTTCCCCCCTCCATTTTTTTATGGTTAGTTTGATGTTCAGTTCAACAGCTGTCAAGGCACAGAGTTCATTTCAGACTTGTATAATGTGTTTTCAGTGTCACAGTCTTGTGGAGGAGGAGTGTGGATGAAAACTATCATTATAATAATGACCTTTGAAAATCCATTACTGGTCGACCCATGGTAGCCACACCTTACAAACTGCATTGTAAGGTTTACATTTGTCAAATTTGATACTACTGATAAAGAACAAATGAATGTACTAGTGCTGATCGATAAATCGCATTTTCGTCATCATCGTGGTATCGTTTATTGAGACTCAATCCTCATCATTCTGATGCCGTAAATACACGAGTGCACCAAGTGTCTTAATTCACTGCTAGAAACTGTCCCCAACAACTGCAATAATTACTCCTGTTTGACAATAGCAAGTGATTTTAAGAAATTACTTTAACAATCACACATATATTATTGACCTGTTTTTGAAGATGTAGTAATAATTTCGTCATAATAAAGAGGCTGCAGTCAGTGCAGGGAAGTCACACTAATATATTGCTAGTTTCTGTCTTTTTTATGATTTGTTGATCATTTTACTCTTGTCCGTTATCACTGCTGCCAGTAGGAGCACTCTTCTTTAAAACCACTTTTTCATCCCATCGTGTATTTCTTGGACGTATTACAAGCAGCCCTCACATGTCCATACTTCTAACATTTACGTAAAAAGGTATGGCACTGATGAATTAATTAATGCCATCCTTTTAGTCTCTCCCATCTGTACGGGACCACAGGCACCATATACTGTGCATTATAGTTTAATGGAGAAATCCCAGGCCGTTAAAAAGCTTCAGAAACCTGGAGAGCCTAGAGCACCTTGGGGTCTGTGCAGAACGATACGCGACATGGGCCCTAGACCCGTCTTTGTGTGTCCTGTACAGTATATTTATGCAGCCAGGGGTCCTGTGGGAAGAGCCAGAATTAGCCGTGGATAGTGAAAGGTCATAGAGCAGTGGGAATGGAGATCCTGTTGACGCAATCTGTCCAATCATATTTATTTCCTTTGGCCAGAGACGAGTGCCTACATCTAGACTCTGGAAACAAACCCAAACAACGTGATCCCATAAAACTCACGTGTATATCTTGTGAAGTGTGTGTGTGTGTGTGTGTGTGTGTGTGTGTGTGTGTGGGGGGGGGGGTTGATGGTGACATTTAAACTGCTTTCTAGAGAAGTGAACATGGTACACTTTGACAATGCAAGCTCCTAAAAAACCTTGACAATGGCAGTAAACATGTCTTAACCAAAAAGAGACAAAAAGCCAGAGCAGGGCTGACTCTGCTTCTGCGTGTTTTACAGTTGTTTAAACAGCAGTAAGCCATGTCTGCTGCACTATACACAGTAAGAGCAGGCACTCAGAGCCTCTGGAGGAGTTGTTTTTCACAGGCCTGTGTGGTATGCATGTGCGTCGCGGCCCACTCAGACCCACCTCATGGCTGGCTGGTTGGCATTCCAGCCTCACTCTGTAATTATGGCTCCTCTCCAGGCCTCTCCGCTCTCCCTGTACCGCTCAGCGTCTAACAAGGCACGACCTGCCTCTGTTCATGTTGCACACTTTTCACCTGGCCATTTAGCTAAGGCTCTAATTTTAACAATAACACATCACCAGGTGAAAATGTGCGCCCGACATCCGCAGTTGGTTGCAGGAAAAAAAAAGCAGCTCGTGTTACAGCCGAGGCCGTGAATCAGGGTTAAACGTGGCGAAAAACCTTGAGCTGCAGCTGAAATGATGTGATATCAAATAATTACAGTGAATTTACGAATATCAGTGAAGTGAGCACTTTGCCTTAAACCCTGTCTTCCACTCATTGTGTGAAAAAAACCACAACGCTTTAAGCTGCGAAAGAGTCGACGTGCCAAACAGAACGTAGATACACGCTAATAATCTGGCAATGTGAGAGTGAGAGCGCGCAGCGGCAGCAGAGGAAGTTTTTCTGTACATGTTCATCCACCACATTTGTCTTCAACTTTCTAGTATATGATTTTTTTTAAAGGTGTTTTTCTTTTTCTTTCCATCAAACCATCTGGAAACCTCATTGCAAAGGCAAGATGAGTGAGATAATGGATTGAATATAGGGCTCCCAGCTGTGTTTATAGCAAACAGATGAAATATCAAAATGAGCCTACTGAACTTGTGAAAAACCTATAGGAAATATTTGCGTTGCGAAACAATACATTTCTGTCACTGCAATACCAATGTGAATCTGCTGACGTAAACTGACGAATAATCCAAATACATTATCAGAATGTGAAAGGAAATCTCACACAATTTCAGACAATCTACTCCATTCATGCAGCTGGGAGCACATGACATGCCTGCAGCAGAAGGATTAGGACGATCAGCTGAGTGCGACTCAATACCACATTGTTCCTCGCTGCTCACCGCTTGTTTTTCCTACGACTCTCCTTGCAGCTTATCAAAGGAGAACAGAACCAAATCTCTCCCCCTTGCGCCTGCCAAACTTCAATCACTGGCAGTCCACTTCCCACCGTAAACTCCGAACAAGCCACTGCAGCGGTGCCAAAATGTCAAAGCCTTTTGTGGTACTTTTTCAGGGTCTTCATTGTTTCAAACAAAGCTTGAGGGCGTTTTTTTGTAAAAGAGCTCATGTTCCGAACAAACAAACACAACAAACGGCAATTAAGAAAATCAGCTTTGGGCTTGAGATTACAGAGCACACTGCTGCCTTTGTTCATAGGTCACATCTGTATTTGAGTGACAAAAGGCAGCCAAACAGCTCGCTGCTCTGTGAGTTTTTCAGAAAGGGTGTGTGCCAGTCTGAACTCATCCTCCATTCAGGCTCTCATTGTCTCTGCACCACACTGATAACAAACAGCGCACACAGTGCACACATCCCATCTACTCCATCAAAGGCTGATGCGGCAGTCTGGTCAACAAATTACAGGCAGGTCCCCGTCAAAACAAGGAAACGCGCTATTATATGGATTTGTGGCTTTGCAGGTAGCTTCTCGTACGATAAGGACATGCCTCGAGGTTTTAATTTTTCCGTTTTGCAGATTAGAATAAATATCTCACTGGGTGGTGACTCCTGTAAAATATGAAAATTGTCTGAACCAGACTCGGAAAAAAGCTGATAATAAACTTCGATGGCTTAATGAGCTAAGCTGCCCTCTATAAACCAAGATATCAAAAAGTACATATCATCGCAAATACACCTCCCTGAACCGTCATGTGTGTAGATTCTGCACAGAAAGCACTTTGAATGCACCTTTAAACCTTGAAGAGCCACATCAGCAGCATCTTGCCTTTGAGAGACGATTGAATGGAGCGGAGACATTTAACCCGTATCGGGCCTCTTCTCCACAGTAATGGAGATTAAAAAGCTCTGAGATCTGCTCACCTGGCACTTATGTGCACAGGCCTGTGTCCTGAAAAAAGACACACGAGCACCTACAGTATATACATGATGTGTTGACTCGAATGTGTTTGAGTTGTAATGTGTTGACTATGCAAACATTGCACCTGATGGTGATGAACAAACACGCTCACGGTTGACTATGACAGCCTTTGTAGCCTCGGGAAATTAGTGTGCTGCAGCAAATAGATTCAGAATTTCCATGTTGATAATAATCGGTTTCCCAAAAGCTATAATGTACAACATTTGGCCATTAAAATATCGAACAAATGGCTACGCCTGTGAAATATATATCGTTATATATTTTGTTGACTTCTGTACTAAAATTGTATCAACTGCTGCTGCTGTATTCAATGTAATGGCCCGTTTCATTTGGTTGCCTGTCAGTGGCGTCATATCCTCCTCACTAACGCTATTTCATTGGAAGGAAAACACAATTTTGAATATACATCACGAAAGGCAATGTGAATAAACTTTAATCCATTACCTCTCCTGTAAACATGATTTCTGCCTCGATTTTCATTGGCAGTGGTGGTGAAAACACCTCCCATGATCCTCCGACGTCATCTACTACTACATATTTTGTTATTGCTTTGATTGAAAGACCCCTAGCGGCAGAATTACATACTGTACATTTAAACACTGCTTACGTTTAACGGTTATTTTAGTCAATAAAAATCTTTAAACCTTTATTCAGCAGAGGTATTTTTGATATTTAGCTGAAATCCACATTATACTGTAAGTTAATAAAGCAGTATGAATATGGCTCACCTATATAGAGTGAGGAGTCTTTCCTCTTCACATGGTCATCGATATAGGACACCCCCAGAGGCTGCACTGGTGTGGCTCCGATCCCCAGCAGGACCTGGGCTCCAATCAACAGCAGGTACATCATGTTGGTGTTGGCCTTGCTGTTGCACAATGCGTCCTCAGCCTGCAGGACCTCCCTGCTGCTGGTGTTTGAGCACACGTCCCGACCCGTGTCAGTCCTCCACATTTTCCCAATGTCGTACTGATTTGTTAGAAACTCAGGAAGAGCCGAGAGAAGGGCACCGAGCGCCATGACGATGCCCCCACAGCCAATCAGACGTGGTCGATGTGCTTTGGCCCCAAAGTAGCTGACAAACAGGATCAGTGCCAGGTTGCCTATCTCAAAGCTGCTGGCTATCACTCCTACGTCAGCACTTTGCAGGTTGAACCGCCGCTCCAGGGTTGTCAACACACTCACCTGAAAACAACAGCAAAAAGAGAGCGAGAGAAAGAAAAATCAAACCAAAGACACAGGAATGATGCTGAATAAAGAAGGAGCAACTATAAAACCAAGGATGGAGATATATCAACAACAACCGCACAATTTTCCAACATATTATTAGCAGTTTATATTTGATTCTTTTAGACAGAAATCATGTGCGCTTTCATCATCAGTCATGCTGTTTTTAAACGGTGCCTTTCCCTCACTATATCCTGAATAACAAGCTGCTCATATGTTCCACACAGACACTCCTCCCTCCCTGCCAACAGGCCTCTGTTTCTGATTAGCCGGGCACAGCAACATTTACTTCGATGGTTTTAGTCAGATCAGCTCATCACAGGCTTCTGTCTCTTTCACCAGCTGTCATCCACACAGGAGTTTGAGCCTAGTAACTTCCAGCAGACACAGCACATGATTGTCTGAGCCTAATTCGGGTTTTTTTGTTTGGTAATTGTAGTTTTGGATGCAATTCGGAGAGTTTTTAGCTGTGATTCAGAGGTCAGTGATTAAGCACAGTGAGGGAATAGCTTTGTGAGACACATGGTTCATCATAATATGTCGAGGTAAAGCCTTTACTAAACATGACATAAAGCCTCTTTTGTAAAGGAAAGTGTTGATGTGTTTGCTTGTGTGATATATATCTGGGCACAATCTCTCTGTGTTATGTGAACTACAGTGTCACATTTAAACAGTTCTGATGCTATTTTCAGATCTGCCCCAAACTGTCCTTGAAAGGGCATCATCATTTTCCATTTCCCAACTGGCTCCATTAAAGGGTTTTGATTGAGCTCTAAAAAAAGATTCTTCCAGCGCAAACATTCCCTTCCTGTAATGTTTCTAAGAGTCACTTCACTGTAGATGTATTTACTTTTTTCCCCCCTTTTAAATGCTAAATTATTCTAAATGAGTGTAGCCAGTTATGTTAGAGCAGATGTTTTAATACTGACAAGCCCTTCACAGCTCCAGGAGGCTCAGCATAGAGCAAAGTTAAAACCTGTTTTACAGCATGTTAAAGATAGCAACATATCTACAAC
>JAPQRN010000022.1:11381819-11407772 GCA_037367275.1 Coranthus polyacanthus
CAGCTCCAGGAGGCTCAGCATAGAGCAAAGTTAAAACCTGTTTTACAGCATGTTAAAGATAGCAACATATCTACAACCTCAAGTTTCAAGAGAAAAAACGTTTTAGTGGTGTTTTTTTTTCCCACCCTCAGTTGCGTTCACCAGAAAACCTCTTTGCCCACTGTGACAGTTTCGCCTTCTGTGGAACGCATTCGTCAGTCTCTGAAGCTGCCATATTCACTGCAATGCATTGCTGTCCGTGATTGTGACTGGAGCTAATATTTCCGAGATGCTACGCAAAGCAGATGAGTAGATAAGGCAGGTTCAACACAAATCAACAAAAACAATGTTGTGCGGCCTCTTCGGTTTGTCACTGGAGTTCGGAAAAGTTCCTCTGTGACTTTCCAGAGGCACAAGTGACAGCAGGTCATTCAACTGCTGCGAACACAACTGCAGTGACTCCTTCACTACAGATCAAAGCGCGGGGAGGATGATTGTTGGGAGCGGTTCGCGCCGGAGTCCTTCGGTGAAGTTGAGTGGATGGAAAACTTCAAAATGAGTCATGACGTTTATGCTCCTTGGGCAGCACATTCTCACAAATGCGAGCACACTGGACGGCCTGCGTTTACGCCTGGCTGGCTCCGCTTGGCTCGCATCTGATCACAACGTTGTCTCATCCTTTTTTCTTAGAAAAGATGCCAAGTCCAAACAACCTGTTGACACGGCGGCTTTAGCTCTACGCCGAGATACACACTGACTGTTGTGCTCCAAAGTACAACACAGGGAGTGAAGCCATCATCCAATCCAATTAAATCCCTCCCATCACGTACGGTCTGAGATAGCTGTGTGACTGACAGCTGCTGCTATCAACTCAACACCAGAGACGCTGTGGATGCTAAGCTCTCGTCTCTAGGTTCAACATGTTTGTGCACTACCACTCCGACTGAAATAGGCAGCATTCCTGGAGGATTACAAGGAGAAGAAACCATATAGGAAAAGATGAGTGACTTTACTGGTCAGTGGTCACAGCCACGTTTCATCCAGATAATAAATCAAACTGTCTAACTGTTTCATTTGTTGCCTGGTGACAAAACAAACCTCATCCAGCTCTGTGGATGAAGAAGGAGATGAAGTCTTGTCTGTGAATAAGAATTCCCCACGTCCACAGAAAAGAATCCAGATCATTTCTACGATGTACTGACAGGGTCTGTATTATCAAGCAGGAAAAAAAAAAATCTGCTCAATGCTGACATTGAGTTTAGCACATTAAGGTTTAGCGCTGCCACTGACGTGAAAGTGCTGAAATAGTTCTATTTGTGAAGGCGCAGCAGCTGTTTATAAGTGAAGCTCAGCTATTTAGAAACATTTCCATTCAGTTTTATGAGGTGTGAACGACTGAAGGTTGACTGAAGGTTAGCTAAATGTACTTAACTGTTAAGCTAAGGAGTCATTTGTTAGCCAATGGTATACAACACATTTCCTCGCTATAGCAATTTTTAACCTTTTTTAACCTGAGTGCAGCGCGTTCATTTATACACTTTTCAGCTCGTGCACGTCTATGTGCTATCAGTCGGACACTAAGACAAAAATCCTGAGTTTGTAAAAAGAACTTGTCTCTTCATGTTTTTAAACAGTCACCATTTTGTCCTGGGCGTCTGGGACACTTTTAAAGCTCCAGGGCTAAATAAAAAAATAATAATTTAATCATTTTCGTAGCATTTGTTTTGATTCATGCCAGCAGTAATCTTTGGTTAAACTGAATAATTAACCTATGCCCGAGATTGAATTTAAAACCAAAAATGACTAAAAACTAAAATGGGAACTCACAAATCCACATTTCTTCCACATTCCTCTTCCCAGCACTCAGCTGATTCTGTGCCGTTGCAGTTTGACAGGTTTGTTCAGCTGAGACTAACGTAGTTCAACTTCAGGTGTTAGTTGCACTTTGCAGCTCAAGCTCTCAAGTGTCAGATATGTTTTTAGATCTGAAAGGTGTTACTATAACTGTGCCTAGACTCTCAGTGCTGTAAACACACAAGTCGCTAATGCTGCACGGCTTTCCAGGGCTCAATATGAAGCCTTAACCATCTGCTTCAAACGAGACGGGAGTGAGGAGACACGACGCTGAAACGTATGACCTCTTCTGGAACTCCAAGCATATTCAATTGCTCAAATAAACGCGGCTCTGTAGTTTTTAATTAGAGGAAACAAGGCAGCTTGAATGATGATCTAATCAATAGTCAATCAATAGACTGCATGGCTGTTAGGATCACTTTCGCTCTAGGGTCAAGTGAAAATCTTACTTCTTCTAAATTAAACACACTCGTGGTTCCTTCTCGCGTTCTTCAAAATAAACGTTAAAATCTCAGAAACAGTGTCTTCAGATTCTCAGAGATATTGAGTTTACTGAAAATGTTCCTTTTGTCTGGGAAAATGAATGCGTGTGTGCCGGAATTTACGCTTGCTAAACATTTCTGTTGGTTGTAAGCAACGTATCGCTCATGTTACACCTATGTTTACTGTTTACTGTGATGAAATGTACAGTATATAGCAAATGACTTAATCCTTTATAAACACAAAAGCAGGTGCGAAGTGAATTCATAAGAAAAGAGAAGCACCAAAATAAATCTAGATGCTTCAGATACTTGTAACTTTAGTTGCGTGGTAATGGAGGTTAACTGTATGTTCAGTTGCTGTATGTTCAGTCTGCTAAATCAGGACACACCACATGACACTAAGTGTTTTGTACTGTAAGCAGCTCACAGAAAGTCAAAGGGCCATGATATTAGACTTTTGTCCCTTTACTGCCAGTAAATACTCTTAAGTCCCATTATCCAATCAGAGACGGTGCGGTCAACACTAGTCCACCAGTTTGTCACTGAACCAGGTACCTAATGTCCTGCCTGTGCAAATAAGGCTCCATGTAAATGAGCTCTGTTGTGTTATTGAACAAAAGCCAGCCAAAAAAAAAAAGCCGCACGCGTTTGTCCGAGTAAATGATTCCTTTCACATCCGGAGGCAAATCTCACCTGAAGCCCCGTATTTACTGTTCAAACCGACGTGTTTGAACAGGTGTCCGAAAGAAAGGAGCTGTAAAAAAAAAAAAAAAACAGAACTTCTAGTTTTATAACTCAGAAATAAACAGGGACTAGCGTCCACTTTTCAGGAAGTCATCATAAGTGACTCTCAGTGGCACCACCGCGCCCTGTCATTGCTCCGAACTGTAGGATGCTTGATGCTCAGCAGGTCCACCGATAGAGAAGATAAGATGTTCCGCTCCAAATATGGACAAAGCATTTGGGTTTACTCTATTAATCGCACTGAGTGTAATTCTTGGAGAATAAACATTGCTAATGTTCGCAGTGGTTGCCCGAGGCTCTGGAGCTCCTCTGGGACACTTTGAGCTTCGTCCCCCCAAAAAAATCTATATTAAAGCCTCTGCATGAATTCAGAGAAACCTGCGTCATTGTGCTGATGTGTTTATCGCAAAGACATTACATGCTGTTGTTTTTTTTTAAGGTTTGATTAGTGCAAAGGGCATATTTTAACCATATCTGTCCTACTGGTCTTATTTGTTAACACTGTAACTGATGATACAAATGAAAGTGAGCCTGTAAAACTAAAAAAAAAAAAAACTGTGAATCATAAGGGTTTGAAGATGTCCATGACCTTGAATGACATTTTGAGTTCAATCAGCTCAATTACTTGATTCCTGAATTTCATAGGACTATTTTGGGTTAACGCTGCCATTCTTACAAAGGTCTAAGGTCACGGGTTGAAAAATGATCTCACTGAGTTGTGATGCATAGAAAAAATAAAAAATAAAGTGCGCATAAATGACAGACATGCAACATAATCTTTTCTCACGATGGCAGAAGCTGAGCAGTAGAAATCTTTCCTGCAGGCTGTACTTTACGTGCAGCAGGAAGCTTTTCCATATGCGCTCCGTTCGTTATAGCACGTCGATCACGCAGCGCAAACCCCAAAAGCAAAACCAAAACCCCGGATAAACGTGACCGTGACCTAGCGGGGTCTGGGTTCACACGAGCGGTGCGAGGCTGAACTGCGAACCTCCGGCGGGTTCGGGTTTGGGTTTTTTTTTGTTGTTGTTGTTTTTTTTTTGTTGCACTCACCAGGTAAGCTCCGACGGTGCCCTGTGCCAACATGAGGGCGCATTCCGATATCAAGAATATCTTGATGTTTGAGAAACACGAGGAGTTTTTGCGGAGGCCGTCTCCTTCCAGAATGTCCCCACCGCTCCGGTCCGAGTCCCGGTGCTTCTTCACCTGCATCCTCCTGGACGAGCGGAGCGGCTACTTCACCGCAGCACGGAAAGCGAAAACACCCGGGGATGACCGCAGGAACACACTGTCAGGTACAGTGTTTCGTCCCCGTCCCCCCTTCCCCCTTACATTCGCGGTGCTCCTCGCCGCTAAGGTCTCCTTCCCTTTTTTCCTTTTTCTTTTTTTTTTTAACGGATATTTTATCCTCTTACATCTGACAAGCTACGAAACGCACGTCCAAACTCCGAGCGTGCTCCGCCGGTCGTTTGCGCTTAAACATCGCCTCTTCGTCGAAGCGCAGGAACATGTGAACTCCCTGAAGGTGTTTGCAAAGGCACAAGTGAACCGCGGGCGTGTAAACCTCTGTCAAATCGCATGTTTCCGTCGCGGGTCGTCTGTTTTTTTTTTGGTTTTTGGCAGCAGGTGCGGTTTTACGGTCAGAGGCTTCTTGTTTTCTAACTCCTGCTGCTCCGGACTGCCATGGTCCTGGGTACGCACGCACAATGACTGCTCTCCGTCTCTGCGCTCCCACCTCTTCCCTCTCTACTACTCTCCTCCTCTGAAGGCACATGCACGGCCCTAGAGGCGCTGTGGCAGCATCACAAGTCTGCTCAACTTGCCTGTGACTTGGAAATCACTACAGTATAGTCCTGCGGGGCCAGTGTGTGCTGCTGCCTCATAGTCTGTTTAAGAGACTTGCTGTTATTGTCTGACGTCTGATTTTCCCGTAATACATCTGCGGGGATATTCTCCAGTGATTATGAGTATTTTTTTTTGTCTTTTTAAAACAGAGGCTGCGATGTCTGCTCGGTGTTTTTTTTGTTGTTTTTTGTCTCTACGGTGCATTTATTATTGGATTAGCGTGTTGTCAGCATGTCTGCCATGAGGTATTGGCAGAGACCATGATGTAATGTAACCGCATAATGTGATGATGATGGGGTGGAACTAAACAGGATGATAAACAAAAGTTGTGTAAAGGCTGTGAGGTTGTTCTGCACAGCGGTTTGGATCCAGCAGCAGCAGCAGCAGCAGCAGCGTGGAGTCATATAAAGGTCGACGAGATGAGCCAGGGATTGGTGAACTGTGAAATAAAGGACATGTAAAACTGGGCTGAACAAGTGGCATACAAGTGGTGAATTTAATAGCTAATCACATGCATTTAGGAGTACGACATAAAACAATATAGTAAACAAAAAAAACAAAAACGGGAGTCAATTATTGTGACAAAACTCACATCACGATGCCTCGCTGTGTCAAGCCATTTTTAGTTCTTTGTATGAATAAATAAATGTGACAAACAGTGTGTAACACATCTCCTTAACCTGGATTTTATGTTTAACCATGTTCTGGTGAGCAGTTTAACCATACACGTCACACGTCAGTCGTAAAGCAATGCTGTGAAAAACACACAAGTCGACTTCAGCAGCAGTTCGCTCACATGCCGTTTTAGCTACAGTTTACCAGAAGGGTCATGGTCGGATGGCCGTTAGACTAAATACGGTGAATGCGGTGTCACGCTGTGGGATAGGTTTCAGCAGCAGGCCTTTCGGAGGCTAACGAGGGGAGAGCGTAACGTGAACGCAAGCAAAATCAAGGGCAGTCCTGAAGCAAAGCTAAATCTGCAACTTCAGTGAATATTGTTTTCCTGCGGGACAAAGGATCCAAACATAAACCTGCGCAGGAGTGGATCCAGATCTCAATCCAGTCAAGAATTTATGGCTGGACTTGAAAAAGGGCTGTTCATTCACAATCCTAATACAACCTGAAAGAACTCTGGCACTTTTACGAAGAAAACTGGGAAAGATTTAGTGTTTGCTCTCTTGGAGTGGGTCAATATATATGCAAATGCTTACTTTGTGTTTTATGTTTCTGTTCAATTCAGATCACAGCTGAAAAATTAAAACTTAATAGGGGACACTTGTGCATAATTGTTATAGTTTTGCCTGTATCACCCAGTTTTTCAGTTTCGCAGTAAACCCTGCTGACCTGAAACTACCTCTGTATCACTTTCTTACAGCAGAGGCTATCAGTGCTCAAAAGATTTATCAGTTGATAATCACCCCGTGCAGCCCCCTTATTCTCAAACAGAGTTTTGGCAGGTGTCCAATGCAAAACGATCACCAGTTGTAGACGCTCCCTCGCTCCTGACCAGCGCAGTCCCACACAAAAACCCTTCCTACGCTTCTGCATGTTGCTTCCTATGTACAGCCTGCTGGGAAAAAAACAAACCGTTGACTGCGAAGCTGAGACTTTTCGTGTCAGAAGCTCGAATCAGACAAACTGTGAACTGTGATGTGTTAAAATCCCACTGAGCCTTAATGTGCCAAAAGTATATAAATATTGAACAGTAAACAGATAGTGTTATGAGAAATGTAAATCCAATGTACAGTAGTTGGAGCCACCTGTTACTTTCAAAAGGACTGTTTGAAACCCAGCAACAGCTGCATCCGTAACCTTATTTCCAAGTTATTTCTTGGTAGTAATGATCACTGTATTCGTGCCTGGATAATAAAGCTCTGAGCCTGGTTCAGTCTCTGGGTGACAGTTCAATAGCTCACACACCTGCACAGGTGGTTTTGATCCCTCTGGCTGATTAGACTTAAGTGAGATTGAAACTGGCACGAGCTAAGATGGAAACGCGTGTAAAGGCAGGGCTACTGAGCATTTCAATTTGGGAAATTGAAATGAAGTACAACTGATGTCAATGTGGAGATGTGGAGAAACTATGACCCGGCGTCTAAATGTCTCGTCTTGGAAGCGATGAAAGCGAGGGGAACTTTCAACACGAACCTTTTTAAGAGATAAAATCAGACAACACGCTGTAAGTGGATTACAGATACGTCGAGACTTTAACATGAAGGGTAAATATAAGGGTGACTATTTCCGTTCTTCTTTCCACTTATTTGTGCTTTGTCACTTTGAAAGAAAGAACAACAACCTCCAAACGTGCAACTACACCCTGAAGATGCCAAGTTGCACGTTTCCTTCTGTAGGGTTTCAGTCATTTTAAGACCATGACAAGCCACGCTTCCTCATATGCACATGCTCCACCAAAACGACTTCTCTCCTAACACTATTTTGTGAATGCACTGTCGCAGCATCCTGCGCTCAGCGGCGCCCAAGAACTAACCAAACAACCCAGATGACTTTTACCCCTATTCCAGAACGAGAGCGGAGGGTGCCGGACCTGTCGACAGCACTGGCACGGCACTGACGAAGTGTGGAGGCAGTTAAACCAGGTGTTTTTGGGGGATTTAGGGGTATCTAACTGCAGAAATGTAAAATAGTGTATACTGTAACATATGCATGACTCTGTTTTCATTACTGTATCAAAATAAGAGCGTGGGAGTGTGGACCAGACTTAATGTTCCCTAAACTAAAAAGCCCAGACTGACAAACCAAACACTGGCTCTAATGAGAGCCTTTAGCTTTTTTTTTTTTTTTAAACGTTTTTAGCCGCTACCATAGTGAAGCGATGGGTTTTCAGTCGGTTGCAATTTGCTATTAAATATTGCACGTTGAACCTTTAAAGGATCTGACAGTAATCTTGATAATGTAGCTATTCATTCACTTACATCCAATGAAGTTGTGACCGTGTTGAATCTGACTCTGAAAACTGTTTTTCGGGGGGGGCGGGGTTTGATCATAAAAATGTGCGTGCGCTCCATTGTTTACATAGAGAATACACGCAGGGACATGAGTCAGGTAGTAACAGTCAGTGGGCGGAGACAACTCCGACTAGCGCCAGGAATGTATGAAAGGAAAAGCTTGCGGAGTATTGTTCTGCCCTCTGAAGCAGCTGCTATTTATAGGGTCTGGAAAAGGGTGGACTGTGGAAAAGAAACCCCGCCCGTCTGCTGGGAGAAACTAGGAAACGGGGGAAGTTTGAGGAAAGAATAGGACTGCAAACAATGCAGTACAGTAACTTTTCCTGTTTCAACTTTTGAGGAAGAAATGCCTCCACTAACTGTCACAATGTTTACTGTTTTTCATGACACTCTTCTGTCTAAAAAAAAGTATGTTTTCTCCTCACATTTTTGGTTTATTTTTAATACACTATGCTATATTGATATATGATATATTATTATATCAGCTTAATTATGTCAATTAGCCCCATTTCTGTGATCAAGTGTTATTGTCTGGAATGCATTACTTAAGTAAATTAGATGTGAACAATAGCTGATGAAAAAAGTCATGCAGAAAATCGGCGTTCAGATCTGCTGTAGCTTGTATGTTGTCACTGTCATCTGTATCTGAAATGTGCTGAAGAGTGCATCTGTTGCACTCAGGAAAAAAAACAACAACAACTGAACGCATCTTTAGAAACTGAAAAGTAGGAGTAATAGAACGACGTGAGCACACAACAGAGCAAATATTGAGTACTCACAGAAGTGTCTGACTATTCTGGGGGATAAAGAAAACAAGCCCCGTGTTATGACTGAAGGCAATAAAAAAAAAACCTAAGCTGAGCAAGTAGCAGCATGATGTTACAGAGTGTAACATAAATAATGCCGTACAATGAAATGTCAGGTACTTGTTGAGGTCGAGAATCTATTTCTCACATTTATCAGGGAATAAAAGAGCTTCTACAGAAGGTTTCTAAGTTGTCATTAAGGTATTTCATTTTTTCTTTAAGGGCTGCGTGTTTCGTATTGACTTGTGTGGATGAATGAAAGAGCCGTGAACCACTGCTTTCATGATAACATAACACCACGTCTGTACTTTAGGTCCCGCGCAGGCTTTCATCTCATGAGATACAGGCTGGAGAGGAGGAAACAGTCGGTAAGCTGTTGTAAAGCCAACAGTTTCTGTGCTGACACTGGAACCTAAAATGCACGACCTGCTTATTTTAAAACATCTGGAGCCCTCTGTCTTATTTGACTGTTTCTTGTTGCTGATGATAGTTTGTCAGTAAAGACTGTCCTTAGGGTGCTGTTAAACGGTGGCTTCACAGCCCTTCACCGCTCTGTCACAAGAGTTCAGCATTCATCTGAGACTGGAAGCAGCCCGGGCCTCTTCAAAGATAAAAAAACATACATTAGCACCTTAAAAAGTCATGAAATCATTAACAAGTATCTGGTTTGTTACACAAATAGAAATGGGGGGAAAAAACGACCTGTTTGTTGCAACTTAATGGTGATATGAAGACCCCAGGAAGTCATTGTTGTGACCTTTGGAGGTGTTAACACACAGGCCGGCTTTGTTCTGCTGATTTCAGTCATTTCCCCAAATGTCACACTACACCTTTAAGGCTAATTAACTGTCTATTTCCATCTAATCTCACTGCTTCTTGCAAACCTTCTGCTGTTGGAATAGTTGTACACTGGGGCCAATGCACATGCCAAAACCCAAAGAATAATTACACTTCAAGGGAGTGTGGTTGCATCTTCCTTTTATTTACCCAGTAACATAAATAAAAGGCACCTGATTTCAACGGTTTCTTCGTTTTTTTTAGAGGCTAAAACCTGTTCTTCAACAAATCCAGTGCATGTTCAGGCAACCGCCCCCCCCCCCCCCTTCCTTCTGGTACCAGAGCTGTCTCTCTTTCAGACTGATGCCCGTCCAGTCTGGCCTCAGGCGTTGCATCCACTGATCCACCCACAGCTGGTATTTCACCTGGAGGGAGTGGCCTCTGCAGGGGACGGCGCTCACTCTCAGACACAAGCAGGATCATTTCAGTGGAAACCCCCCGACATGCATCCTACGGTGTCAGATCTCTCTTAAATAACGTGTCTGCTTTCATAACAAGGAGTATTAAGTAAACAGGGGATTTCATTCCTTCAGCCATATTTAGTTTCGCGATGAGCTGAGCAAAAAGACACAAGCTCTCAATCCTGTTTTTAGAGATTCGACGTCATATGCTGGAATAGAGCCACGCGCTGTAATGCGAAGACAGTGTTGTTACATGAGTTTTACACATTCTCGGTCAGACATGCACGCATACCATTTGTTACAGCGCTGAAAAAAAAAAGGGGGGGGAAAAATAACTGAAAGGACAGCACAGAGAGTTCCTGGAGTGCCTAACACCATTCATTTATATGCTTGCAGTCACACGGAGTGACCAGAAGTGAAGTTGCACCTTGAATTCAATTTTCTCCTCAGACATCAGCAGAGATCTTCAGGGCACATAAATACTTCACGATCGTAAGGACAGTCGAATGGCATTTGCAGCTTCATTGGGGAGTTACTAAAATGTCACGCGGCACTTTTTGTGATTGTGTCCCGTCTAAATTTAGAGTGCTGCTGTCTGTTCTACATTTTAAACCATTTCATGCCGCCGCTCTGCTGGATATTTTTACACTGGTATCAATAGAGGGGGCAGCATGTGGTCTTAAAATAGAGTAATATCATCTTCACTGGTGGGGAGAGGGTTTAAAACATAGCACATAGAAAGAAATATGGCCTGGTTTCCTCCCTGGGGTAAATAAAACCATAGCATGTGTGCGTTTCTAGATGTAACTTCGCCTCATGGAGATGAAGAGCTTGTTTACGTGACCTTAGATGGTTTTTCACTCCACCCAACAACGGTGTCATCCTTTAAGTAACAAATATTGTTGACATTTCTGTGACGACGCTATCCCAACCTACATTATGGGAATACCACAAGCGAGTTGGCAGCACAATTGTAAAGCATTCATTAGGAGCTGGATAAAATCTTGACAGACTAGTCAGACAGCATCCACAACGAGTGAGCAGAGAACGCCCGAGAGCCAGGTGATCATGGGAAAAAAAACGTGCAGGAAAAGTTTTGAGTTACACTGGGGCGAGATGGAAACAATAGCAGGACAGAAAAGATCACCTCAGGGAGATGTTGAGAGGACGTTTCAGTCAGACGCAGTTTTTTTTTTTCTCACCATCGGCCTCCGTTGTTCTGTCAAAACAATATTTGCAAACGTGAAACGACTCGCTCCTAAAGTGAGAAACCACAGCCGAGGCGCTTTGATGTCATCAACGCGCACAACCTGGAGCAACTGCACAGAGACTTTGTTGACTCATCTTCAAGGTTTTACAGCATCACGAGCCTCTTTTTTGCAGTAATAATGCAGGAGAGAAATACACGAATGTCTCCTGAAAACGCCCCAATTAGCTGCTTTGTTGTCACAAGGCAATACAGTACAAATTCAGACGTCCCAAAGGGCAAACGGATCTGGTTAAAAAGCTCAGTACAAGCATTAATATGTACTTAAGTTAATACCCTTATTTAACTTTAAGCAACGGTCACATGAATTGAATTGCTTTACTATCACAATGTGCTACTGTAAAGCCCAAACTCTACGGTTCTTATTTGCCCTTTAGAGCGCTGTTTGCAGCCTGTATGTATTTAAGTCTGAATGCGAATTACGTGAGCGCAAACGTTACACGGACACAAACAGGTGTGGCTTTTGTTCAGCAACATTTGTTTTACTTTCTGGACTTAGTTTCATTCTAATGAACTTAGCTCCGGCTTAAAAATGTCACCTCCTTTTTTGTCACATTGAGCATATGATCTGCCACATGCTCTGGTGTTTTTTTCGGATCGTACTGTACTCTGCGCTCAGCATATCCGCGTGATCTAACTGACCAAAAGATATTACAATTAGTCTCTTTCACTATCCCAAGTCCCTGAACGAAATGGCGACTCAATAGCAGAAATGCAGCCGAAGAAGGGCAGAAAGCTTTCAGTGCACGAGCTATATGTTTTGTCTCGTTCTTTTGGAATTTTGGATCACCACAGGCCTATAATTTTACTAATCAAAGCCGTATTGCTATAGTTCAGCTAGAACTGGCAGCTACGGAGGAACAGGCTCGTAAATCAAACGGCGACATTCTCGACTTAAAGGAGAAGTTAAATAAATCTTTGTTTAGGATGGGCTGGGTTTTCCACACGTTGGGATTGGACGGATACACTCATGAGAAACATGAGTGTATCCGTCCAACTACTTTGGCTCAGCAGCACGGCCTTAAAGCATGAAGCAGTCCATTGTCACAGCAAAGCACTTCTGTAAGCTTCATCCCTTCTTCACTCAGCAGAATTCTTCATTCCTCATACACAGGAGATATTTTAGTCAGTGACATTTTGATTGTCAGTGTTTGGCGTGTGGTGGGCTGATAATTCACGTTGAAAAGCTGACTAATTGGGCACCACATCCAAAAGGCTCTCTGTCACTGGAGGCTGTCCAGAGTTAAGATGATTTCATGCAACTGAGGAGATAATTCACTTGGAAATTTTGCTCAGCACAGCATAAGATATGCATTTGGCTTTTCTGGACTAAGGGATGGTGTTCCTAGTCTCAGCCTCATCCTCACATTTCTCCATCCATACATTTCTTCCATCTCATATTGTTTTTTGCGATATGCGTTGTAATGTATTTCATGCTATCTTCTTTACTTCAAAAGAGAGACGGTGACCAAAACATACACCATGAAACATGCAGCTCTGTAGCCCCAGTCTATCCGAATCCCATTTGCATATAGTAAACATGCAAATAAACAGAACGCCACTGCGCTGCGTGCGTGAACCTTCCTGCCTCCACAATCTTCATCAAAGAAATAATATTATTCCCCTCCAATCACAATGAACTGAAGATGCTTTCTTAAAATGCAGGAAGGCAGAAAATCCCTTTAACTTAAATGATAAATGGGCATTTTTTATTTATGTGAGGCTACACTCTCATGTCGATGTTTTAAAGCATCCACACAATGGTTCAGGAGGGAGCGTGGATTTAAGGCGGGTGAAACAAAACCAGGAAACCACAATGTGCGTATTTAATGGATATTTTTGAAAAAAACAACAACCTATATTTAGTGATTAAACAAACACTCGGCTCTTAAAAGATGAAGAACTCCAAGCTACACAACATCCCAATCTTGTCTGAATAATGAATAACTGTGAGTGGAGGATAAATGTTGTGCTTCTTTATTGATAATTACAGTAAAAGTAGTTTGGATGAGGAAAAGTCAATGGCTCTTCTACCCAGGGGCGCTAGCTGGGAGAAAACGCAGGAGTGATGGAAAGGACATGATGGGAAACTCTGAAGAGCCTTAAGGGAGCATTACAAACCACTTAACCATATTTATGCCATGAAATATTCAGACGGCACTTTTCCCATAAGAACACGGCACAAGCATCCTCGAAGTCAAATGCAACCAAACTAAAAGCAACATGTGAAGTTGACAAACTCTGCCACAGTGGGACCGCAGCCCGGGGAAGATGGTTTTTCATTCAGGATGTTGGCAGAAGCACCAGAAAAACAAAAACGGATTAGGAAAGGCTTAGTATCCCATTGTAATGGAAAAGTTTATTGTTACAGCGAGACGTTTTTCACGTTTTTTGACGAGATATTTTCATGTTACAGCAAGATACTTTCCTGTTGTTATGACACACGTGTTATATCATGTTATAACAAGGCACTTTTTACATTAAAAATACTTCTCATTAAAACACAAAAGACTTAAGCCAAACAATAAGCTATCGTATCAGAATGCGAAATGTTTCATGTTATCACAAGATAAACACTATATTGTAAAAGAAAACTTTATTGTTATAACGTGATAAGTTTGCATGCAAATATCTATGCATGATAATATCTAGTTACAAAATGAAAGTAATATTTTTATAACAGGAAATATGTTGCCATGACATGGAAATATATTTTAATTTTTATATTCTAATCCATTTTTCTTTTTCTCGTCTGGCAATAATATGCTTTCACAGACGGAATAAATCCGATTTTTATGTGATATTAAGGACTAAATTGCATAATTTGTACTGGGAAAACACCTTGGACTTGTCATATTTTCAATCAGATACAAGCTAAACATAGAATAGAACTGAAGCCACAGTGAAGCATCTGAGTTAACGATTACATTTTGCTTGGAGAGGCTTCTTTCCTGCTCTCTTACTGCCAGCGCTGGCAGGCACAGGAGAAATGATTCCAGAGTCTCCACATAAAAGGTGGTGTGCCCTGGTCTTTTTCCCTCATCCTGTAATTCTGACGGTGCTCATCTGAAAGCTTCCTTCCTGTCTGGTAAATGACATGCTAATGGCCAGCTCTTCCCTCTCCTCCAGTCCTGCATCGCAGCTGCCTAATGAGAGCAGCGGCGTAGAAGTGGCCACTGATGATGGATGCCTTCAGTTTTATCAGCTGCGAGCAACTGATATCAGGAGTCCTGAAGAAATTAGCTTTTTGCTTTTGAATGAAATGCTTCGTTTGTCTTTGCCCGCAGATGTCCAAATATAGACTTCTGTTGTGTGTCCTCTGGTGGTCGAAATAGTCTCATATTAAAACTTCTATTTCTATAAAATACAGCCTCTTTTGCAAACCCCATAGTTTGTAAAGTTTATTGTTAGTCTTTGCAAAAATGGGTTATGGCTGAACGGTTTGAGTCAAACCTTTAGATTAGATTACATTTATTGATTTGATATGGACATAACGGTAGCATGGGAACTGCATCATACAATGTGAATCAGCACCAGATGCACTGAATTGAAGAGAAATGCTAATTTACAACACCTGCCCACAGGATGCTTTTTTTAAAAAAAAGACACAAAAAGACAAAAAACAGACACAATACATGAACAAATGTAATACAGGTAATAAAAAAACACTATCGTATGTGAGAACAGCGTTGTTTCTGTTTCAGTCATAATTTCTCCTCCTCTTTAACTTTAAAATTGTGTTTTCAACTCAGATGGTACGCTGTTGCACAGTTTTGCTCCTGTAACAGAGAAGGCTGATTGTCCAGATGAGGTTTTACACCTTGCAACGCGACAGTTTACCGAGGCCTGTGTGCCGACTCCGTTCACCTGCTGATATTGTATAGAATTTAGCTCTTTCACATAATATTGTGAAAAGATTCAGGGAGTCTGGGGAAATCTCGGTGTGCGTTGAATGTGTGTGACCTTCAACTCCCAGGTGGCATTACACGAGAAACCATCATGCTACCGTGATGAACATAGACACATGGACTCGGGAGGACTTTAAATCCGATGTCACTTAACACAGTCTGCTACCGCATCCAGAAACGAAACCTGAAACTGTATCACGCAGGAGTTATATCGATACTGTGCAGACGTTCTCTGGGCCTGAGCTCATCTCAGATGAACTGACAGACAGTGGAAAAGTGTGCTGTGGTCAGACAAGTCCACGTTTCAGCTGGTGTTCAGGAAAAAACGGACGTTGGGTTCAAAGATGAAAAAAACCCTTTACAACCAGTTCCAACAGCGTAGCTTCATAGTCTCAGAACGCGTGTGCTTGACGGTCCTGCCTGCACGAAGAGGAGAATCAGACAACGGTCGAGCAGCTCAAGTCTTGTAAACGGCAAGAACGGACAAGAAGTTGCAAAAGTTCAACAGTTAGTGTCCTCATTTCCCAATATCTAAATATCTGAATATATTTTTTTCTGTCATTTTGCCAGTTAAATAAAGGTTTTAATGTTTTAACAAATCACAGATTTGAGTTTTTATTGCATTTTAGAAACACAGAAATATACTGGAAATAGGGTTTGTGTGTTTGAAAGGCATGACTGCTCACACATCACATTATCTCACGTTACGAAACAGAGATTTGATATTGGATAACGCCAATATAATATCATTTTTATACGTCATTGTAGTTTTTATAGTTTTTATGCAGGTTGCCCCAGTGCTGCACTGCCTGCACTGTTTATATTCACGCCCCTGGGTCGAAAATCACCTACAATTTTTCCTCCTCGTAAGTATCTTGTCTATGAGTCTCGCATCACCGTGTTGGTTTTGCATTTCATTGCTTTACTCTGTTATTGTTCGCTGCCAGTGCTCATATATCACTGTTTCTTGACACAATCAGGAGCTTTTTTCAGAAAGTAGCACTGAGCAGCAGACAGAAGCTGTGATACCCAACACGACTGCTACTACCAGCTCCATTTGGCCATTAAACATTTCTTTTAACTCTATTTTGCATAATGTGGACATGTCTTGTTTACCTACATACTATAAAACACTTGGGTAATAGTTTCAAAAGGACCAGAGCGTGAACAGAAACGTGATGTTTGCACTTCTTGGCAAGCATGATATCGCTGCTTCCGCCGGTTCAGTTTTATCGTTTTTTGAAATTTTAAGTGGCACTTTTCAAACAGAATTGCAAACCAAATGTGAATTTAAATAAGGCTCGCCATCTGACGTCTATTATCAAGAGGACAGTTTTCAGTTTATTTCCTTATCGCGCGCGTGAAACAGGGAAAAGTGGAATTATCAAACACATGAAGTGAGTGTAAGTTAAGTCCGTAAGAAGATTTATTTGCATAAGCACACACAGCGGAGGAAGGTTTCTGTGAAGCAGCTTTTGATGAAAAAACCCTGTTGAGGCTATCGCTAAATGTTGCACAGGTCTCTGTCTTCATTTTTCTAGCTTCATATGGAAAAATATGAATTTTAATACTGCATTAATCAAAATGTTTATGTAAGGATTACTATATGCAGTAATGCCATGTGGTTTTGAAATGATTAAACCGCAAATTCATGCCTTTTCTTGTTTCTTTTGAGGGATGTAAGTAAAATACAGAACATTCATGATTACATGTAGTTTGAGAAATAGATGTGTTGTTTCATGTAATCCCTAAAATCTTGCAGTTTTAAAAACGGGCTTTGCTGCAGCATTCACTGCACATACATCAAATGCTGGAAACAATTATACAAGACATTTAGTTTGAGGTTTTAGTGAAGATTAAGTTCATTTAGTGCAGCCATCCTTACAGGCCAGTGGGGGAAAAAAACACAGAAACACAATTCTGCTTCTCATGCGCCGTTTAATATCTGCCATTTATTTTCTTAACTAAGTTGAAGACATATGGACGGTTACGGAAACTGCTTAGAGAAAGTAAAAACCCTCCCGTGACATAGATATGATTTGTGGACATACTGCATTTAATTGAATGCCCTCGTTTTGCAGGGTAATGGAAGGAAAAAAAAACCAAAACAATTCTCATCACTGTAATATTTTTGCAGATGTACAATATGAATTTTCATGAATGTGGCACCTTCACTGTCATGGAAACTTAGCGTGCTTCTGATATTTGTGATACATTTCACGCTGAGGTGTAAAAGGTCATGTATTCATTGCATTAGTCACGTTAACTTCGTGTTATTTAAATGATGCGGACACTGTAACTGTGGTGCATTTCATTACATTACATGCATGTGTATAATTGCATACAATATGGTCTTTATCTTTCAGTTTTAAAGAGCCACAACTCTCGTAATAAAAAAATACATAAAAAAAACACTCTTACCATTACACCGTGTTTCCTTTTTAACTACATGTGCATTATATTTACTGACGCACCATTAGAATAAGGAGGATCCCTACTACTAATACAAACATTTCTTACCCATTGAACATAATATTTATCCTCTGACCCTTTGATGCACTTGAACAAAACCTTTGAAGATAATAAAGACAGTGGAAGCTGAGTTTGTCGTAATATTTGACATATTATGTGCAATTTTATGCAAGAAACCCCATCTTACACAGAAACAGCCGACACATTTGAATACCCATCTTCTTGGAGCTTGCAGCACCGAAATAATCTTATTTACATGAGAAAAGAGAGAGGGGACGATATAAGAGATGATATGAAGGGTTTCTATAATCTGTTTTGCTGTTGAACCTTATCAAGAGCTGCTGAGGCTGAGGAGATGATCTTACCACAACAAGGCTTTGAAAACAGGACCCGAAAGCAAAAAAAAAAAAAGAAAATCATTAAAATAAAGATGCATCTTAAAGTTCAGAAGAGATGGAAAAACAAAGTTGTGATTTACGCATTGAAGTATTTGTCCTCTCCTGCACTTTGTTTACATGCACGGGAGAAATAAGGTTAGCCGGAGAAATCTGATTAAAGCAGGAAATACAACACAGCAGAGGAGTAAGTAAAGCTGGATGAGATAATGACAAATCACACAGACACAAACATAGTGAGGGGGTGTTACAGTCTCTGCAAAAAGACAATTATCTCTGTTTCTCTTCAGCCAATCGGCGTCCAGTCGAACTCCTCTGCCTTTTCAGGCTTCGGGGAAATAAAAGTCATCTGTTGGAGAAAACATTTATTGAAATCTACCTCCCCCTTGTGGTTGTTAATGATATTGCAGGCGCTCAATTTGAAAGTAAAGACTGTGCACTTTGGTCCAGTTCAAACCTGTGTTTCAAGCATCGGTTCATAGGACGATGGGGCTTTTTTCTAGGTTTGCACAATATTTATATGCCTGTTATGGGATTATTCAAAATATATAAAAGAGCTGTACACTGTAAAAGTGAGGCTAGGGTGAATAAATACTTATAGACCAATAACAGAAACATTTACTGGGTTGAAGGCAGTTTTAACAAGTATTAAGTTGAATTAAACATATTTAAATCATTCATAGGGCTGCACAATTAACTGAGCTGCAATCATGGTATCAATTTGTGAAATTATAATCATAATTTCTGATGTTTTTTTTATGTTCTTTCTATTATGATCAGCAAAAAAGAAAAACACCACGTGCTTATTTTTCAGTTACATGTTAAAAGTCCTCATTATCGGCGAATGATATTGAGCGTCGTTTAAGTTTTCTCTCTATGTTTGAACCATTTCATGCTATTTCTGTTTTCCTCTTCTTATCTCTTTTCATTGGTTTGAAGTGGCAACCAGTGAGTCTGTGAATCAGCTGAAAAAAGGGGTGACGTCAAATGTACTTTCACGCACCGGTTAAGCTTTAACAACAAGAATGTGATGGCTTTGTGGGGTTGTTTGCTCACGTTGTCAGTGTTACAGTTGTTGAAGCAGATCAGCAGAGGGAGGTGTTGCTTATTCCGAGAATAAAGTCAGAAACCAAGTTTGAAGGGTTTTGTTAGTGAATCTGGCAGCGGAGCAGTAAAAGAAGTATTCAGATCCTTTACTTAAGGAGTCCTGACACCACACTGGGAAAACACTACACTACAAGTAAAAGCACTGCATTCAACACCTTAAGGTTTGATATTCAAAAATGAATCAGTGAATGAAGGGGGAAGTCGAATTAACCAATGAATTAACGCTACGCCTTTCAACAGACTGTATCACGCACTGAATAAAATGTGAAGCTCAACGTTTTCTCCTTCAAACACAGACTCAAAATAACACTGCTGTCTTATAATCTTCATGTGCTGCATCGGCCGATAGTTTGCATTGTAGCGACACAGTAAATCACCTCAGTTTTTCCATAATGTTTGTGTTGTCAATAGCTGCACTAAACATCCATTTTGAATCGTCCAAACAGTGAAAATCCACAATGTATGTATTGCATGTCTCCGCAAAACTGACATCTTTAGCACAATGTCAGAACTGTTTTGTATAAACACTATAATGATCATTTTAGGACATTTTTGTATATTTTAAAGTAGAAACATTACATATAGCCCCTTTAAGTAAACATATTATCAGCGAACTGTGCTTAAAATATGAAAAGTCAAAGTATTGTGCAGAAAAATGGTCCCTGTCAGTGTTTTACTATTATATGATATATATATGATGCTTTTGGAGTCATTTTACTGCTGCATTAATGTGTACAATGCATTTCACTGCTGTAGATGTTTAGGGTTGAGATCATTTGATCTGCTTTATAAACTGTTGGTAGTTTAATCTACAAGAAATACATCATGTCCTATAAGATCATCACGTTTGTATCATCACTGTCCTGTGAGGACCACGTATCTCTAGAAAGTCAACTTTTCATGAGCTCAGAAGAACAGCCCCGTTTTCAGCTTTGGGACGATGCGTTTTCAAGCGAATCCAAAAGTTTTTTTTTTTTTTTTTTTTTTTTTTTTTGCGCAAGAACGCATAAAAAAAGCGTCGAATCCTTCGGTTAATCGCAAACAGTAAATATCAACGCATTTGGAGATCCGTGGTTTTCACTGGACAAAGGAGATCTCCGAGATGTAGTCGTGCATAGGCTGGAAGTATAAACTGGAATAAAATGGAAATACTCACAAGTACTAACAAGTATTACCTCCAATTTGAGTCACATTCCACAACTGAAACCTGTCGAGTCAAAATGCTTCTTTATCACAGTAATAACTGAGGTTTTATGTTGTGTTATGTTGTATGGTGTTATGTTATCGACTCTATTAAAGTGTCCTTTCTCCGTCTTTTTTTCTGTTCTCTGTGGCAGACAGACGCGTGACGGAGACATCATTACGTTGTTGTTGTTGTTGTTGTTGTTGTGCATAATTTGTTGACCCCGCCCCGCCCCTGTCTGCGGTATAATAGCCGCCTTTCAGCCGCAGCAGCGGCACAGCGGCAGCTTCCTCCAACTCACATGGAAATGGATGCCAACATTGTTGTTATGGGGACAGAAAGCGTTGGGAAATCAGGTGAGGAAAAAAAAAAAAAAAAAGAAAGAAGAAGGAGCGTTTAAAGAAGACATCCAGGCTCCATGTGTATGTTTGTGTTGCATGTTGTGACTATCAGGTGGTTGTCTTGCAGCCCTGACTGTGCGCCTCTTAACTCGGAGATTCATTGGAGAGTATGGAGACATCGGTAAGTCACCTGTTTGATCCGCCAACCTTCCACTCAGCTGTGCAGAAACTGTGTCTAACTTTTCCTCAACTTCCACTCTTCTCTGGCAGAATCCGTTTACAGCCACAGTTTTATGGTAGACGGGAGAGAAGCCACTCTGAATATCTGGGACTCGCCTCATTCTGAGGTAAGAACTCCGTTGTAAGCACGTGTTTACTTTTATTTTTGGTTGAAATCGTGCGTTTTTGCTGTTTGCAACACTTTACATTGTGCCTTAATCATTATTAAGCAGTGTTTAAATACTGCATCTGCTCCAAATTAAGTTAAGTAACGACTTTATCCACCTTATATCTTGGAGGGTGATTTTTGCTTTGCATGTAAAATATCAATCTTCAGTAGAATATATCCATCTGAAACGTAGCGGAGAGTTGTCGTTGTGTGTAAATGTATTCAGTCTGTCGCTGCAGATGATCTAACATGTCTGGTTTTGCAGGACGTGTCTGTGGGGGCTCCACTCTTTGAGAAAAAGGCCCAGTGGGCAGACGGCTACATTCTCGTCTACAGCATCTGTGACAGAGCCAGTTTCAACACGGTCAGCAGACTCATTCACACCATCAAGTCCACTAAGGACTACCTGAACGGCGACAAAGTGCCCATAGTGATCGTGGGTAACAAGAGGGACCTGCACCACAGGAGGACGGTGCTGAGCGAGGAGGGCCGGCTCCTGGCTCTCAACTCGGACTGCGACTTCTACGAGGTGTCAGCGGCTGAGAACTACCACAGCGTGCTCATGGTGTTTCACGGTCTGGTGAGCAGGATGAAGACAGAAACCAAGCTGACCGCAAAGAGACCTCTGAGATTCAAGGGCATTGTGAAAAGCATGTCTGCGGTGTTCGCAAGGAGACGCACAGACTCTTTTTAGTAAATCAAAAAACAGAAGAGGAAGGAGTTCGGGAATCTATTTTAAGAGACTCTGTTGTTCATTCGGTTGTAGCCTACTGCGCTGTATATCAGTCACTGTGGTTATGTCTCCGAAGGAAGCAATAAGATCCTTTGGGGAAGTGACACGACAGACATGCGGGCTGCGTTTCACCCAAAAATGTGGAAAAAGACAGAGAAGCCATTAAGCATAAGAAGACGTGGAGATAACACAACATGGCAAAGGTTTCAGGTGTTTTATGGAGACAGGTTATGGTTTTATAGCTCAATGTCAAGCCTTAGTCTAATTAAATGACATTTTGAGTCTTTCTCATTATACAGCTGCTTGACATGGAAATATATTGGTATCATACGCAATATATGAGCTGAATTTTATCTTGTAGCTGTGGCTTTGAATTAGAAGACAGTCTATGCACAAATGAAACGTGCCTTTACTTTAGATGCAAATGTATGCCAAAGATAAGTCTGAAAAAAGTTCTTCAAAACACCAGGAAAGGTTTCTGACGCGGGAAAAGCAGTAAATGTAACCGAAAATCATGCTGCAGTTAACTGTAATTAATCTGAGACGGATTTTACGGGATTAAAGAAAAAAAAAAACAGAACAGAATTTTAAAGTAAAACAAAGATAAAGCGTTTGTATTTATTTATGGCTGTGAAGAACAAAGAAACCGGTTTCTATATTTATGAACTTTCCGTTGTTTGATCCGTTAATTGTGTGTCATGTACAGAAATGTACTGTCTGTCAACATTTAGTTTTACTGTTTACGGAGACTTAAATAAAGCTTTAGATGCGCACAAATGGACGCTTGTCAGTTTGTCTCTTATCTCTCACCGTGTGATTATTTATTGACTCCATATACTCTATATATTTAGAAGGAATCGTTGTAAAGTTTGCTCCAGATAAGAAATGCTGTAGACACTGATTTTCATCTGGTAGAAAATCAGTGTCTACCCAGAAATCAGATTAAAACTTTATCTACAGTTTGCAAATACAGAAAGTTACAAATTGACCTCAGCGGGGTGGAGGCGGATGCATGATGTCCTTAGACAAATATCAACCTATAATATCCCCAAAATGTTCTGCTTCGGCTCAGTGTCAGTGTGAACGCACCACACAACCTGATAAACAGTTTGCATTTGTTTATTGTGGTGTTAATTGATCCAGTTCACTACCATTAAACAGTCATTTTCAGTAGCTTAACATTTAGACGTAAAGACACGAGACCCAATTTTTTAACCTGGTTGAGAGCGAGAGACACTGATATTTGTAATGTGAATATCTGTCAGTGGAGGGAATATGAGCAAACAACGGAGAAACTGTCCTGCTAAGAGCTGAGCATATGTGTCTAAGACCTATTGGTAACTCAGAAAACCTTTAATGATCCTGCCTTGTATCAAGATGGAAAAAACTCCTGGTCGTAAAGCCTGGGGTAATGACCCATTTTTATTCACCTGTACAGTTTATACAAGGCTGAAGAGGAGATATTTTAGCTCATTACAAAGTAGCTGCACATTTAAAAACCCTTTAAAGATTTGATATTACCTGAATATTTTACAGTTTGCAAATAGAAAGTCAAGACATGATTGTCTTGAGTAAAAACAAACACACTTCAGATGTCAGATCTCCTCCATCGATCTGACTGAAACTTGTTCGCTATAAACCGTAATAAACTGGATTATCAACGCAAATAATTGTCTGTAATACGTCAAATTGCTGGTACTACTTCAACTGAATTCACACTCTTCTTCTTTTTCAGTGCTGGTTTTTGAAGTCCAGTCTTCACTCCACTAGGAGGCTATTTCCCCTGAAAAAAAAAAAAAGAAAAGAGTCTGTAATTTGTGGCTGGCCTGCTCCAGTGAACTCGGACTGACCCCCACTGTAGGAGGAGGACATGTCTATTCTACTATTCTTCTCTGCTTTCCCTCCACCTCTGTAGTTAAGTGTCAAGAAGATGTTCATCTCTGTGGCTAATAAGGCTGCAGCACAGGAGGGCAAATGGCAGGTAAGCTGGTGCTAGGTCCAACATCTCTATTCTTGTGTATGAGGAATCTGACAGGAACAAGGCATGGGTTAACTAAGTCTGGGACTGCGTGACCCCTGCAGGTCCCTGTCACAGTCTCCGACCCCTCGGGGTCACCTCACAACAGCCCCGAGACTAAACAGCAGCCTGACAAAGGAGCTTCACCTTCAAGAGCTGCCTTCAGATTTACTAGAGCTGAACTAATACGCTGTTACAATTACATGACCGTCGACAGGAACAAGATTCATCCAGAAACATCTGAGCACAAATCAGATCGGCCATTTTGATATTATAAGACTTCAGCTTGTAAAATCCAGGGGAGGGGGTTTTGTTTCCACTTTTCACGTGAGTGAATGAGCAAAATGAATTTAGGATTATAATACAATCAGAATATCGCGTTTTAATTCTCAGCCGTCGAAATCAAACATGCTGTTCGGACACTTAGCAAGCACTTAAAAATATATGTTTATGGAATTCAGCAAACTGTGAATGCCTGAAATGTATTTGAGAAAAAAATCTAAATGACTTACAGATAAATGAATAAACAATTAAAAAATTCCCTCTAGTAAATCAAAGAAGGAAATACTGACGAGCTACTAAATGAAATGAAATCAAACATACACCAGGAAGTCTAATAAATGATATCTAATAATAAAAAAATGCCCAGTATTTTACACTGAAGACATCGTCTCTGTTAATGAAAGACAGAAACTTATTCCAAACAGAAACATGATCCTGTAAAGTCACGCTAGTTGACATTAATTAAAATGGTGCAATCTCTGTCATTAAACGTCATTAACGTAACCCGCTCTCGATATTCAGGTCTAACTTGGCTTTTCCAGTTATGAAGCAGCTGAAATAAAGCCTGCGAAGGGTAGAGCAAGTACTGAGTGGGAAATCCTTTGTAAATATTATATGTCCTTTACAGACAAAGCTGAATTGATTGAAACTCTCTCATAAAGGCAAAACTAAAGGGTGGAACCACATTATATGAGTAAAGGAATATTCTGGGGCACATTGAGAGCACTCTACACCACAAAATGTGCTTCCATTTTATGCATAATATTCGATGTACCCTCTTATCCAAGTTGACCATATCACACATTTCATGGCGTGTGACGCTCAATGCACATGATAACCGTACCTCTCCTTTATCACATCAAACAACCAAGTAACTTTTATGAATAAAGAATGGTAGCGCGTAGTTCCCAGTGGCATTAACGTAAAACATTTTCTGGTCTTCAAAGCTTTTACACATCAAAGTCTCACAGATATCTATCGCGTCCACCTCGGAGCAACTTTCTCATATACGTCTCGCTGGCGTCGTACTGTGAATGTCATCGCTTTGTCTGCAGAACTGAATGAATTCCTCGGGGCAAAAATTCATATGGGAGATGTTTCACAGAGCTCTCGGTCCATGCTCACCTGACGTGAACAAAAGCTGCCCAAAGTCGTACCTGGATGGTGACCTGCTGCACATCGGCATCAAATGCAACGAAATGCAATGTGTTCACCATTCATGAGCCATCGGATGTATTTTGAAGATTTCATGCACTTTGACTTTGTAGCTTGGGTCGATATTGTATTTTGTGTGATCACATGAATTTCAATTTATGTAATATGAAGTGTTTCTTTTGCAGTCTTTTGTATCCCTTGTGATATTAAAGTTTACTTTGACGTGTATTTCATTGTAGACAGTATGAACACAACACATTTCATGTTTTGTCTGATCAACTTTATTCATACGCATCCATTCCTCACATTCAGGCTGCAACACATTCAAGAAATAGTTGGGAATGATGTTGAAATGTTTAAAAACAATGTTCCTCAAAGAAAGGTAGGAAAGGGATTTGGATATCTCACCCTCTATGATGCAGAACAGAACAAAAAGATTTCGGCGCGTAAAGGACAAGGGTTCACGCCTAAGATGAACACCATAATCTCCGATCCCTCAGACGGCACCGCATCAGGAACCGGCTTTCATCTATAGCTGATAGTATGGGCTCAGGATTACTGTGACAAACCTTTGTGAAGCTCTACAATATGGAGTTACAGCCACAAATGCCAGTTCAAACGTTACTGAGCCAAAAGGAAGCTTTATGTTGACTGTGTCCAGAAGAGCCAGCGACTTCTCTGGGCTCGGAGGCATCTGGACCGTCACTCTGCGGGTCTTTTTTGGACACCATGTGCTCCGGACCAAAGACGAAAAAAGGACCATCCAGGCTGTTACAAGCAACAAGTCCAGA
>JAPQRN010000022.1:11419037-11430348 GCA_037367275.1 Coranthus polyacanthus
TTATAAAATAACAGCATGTTCTTTTCCAGTCCTTTATAATGAGTGGGGTCATTATGTATGATATCAGAGAACATTACAGATGAAATAGACCACGTAATCATGTTCATTACCTCACAGAGATGCACGAAACAGGATGCTCTCTCTATAGCTGGACACTAAAATCAAAATAGGAGACTCATATAATCGGTAAATGGTGCTTTTCTACTTTAGCAGTGACCAAAGCCTGTACAATTTGCATGTCATTCACACACACAGATCAATGGCAGAGCTGCGCAAAGCACCAATGGGAGCGACTTGGGTTCAGTGTCTTGCCCGAGGACGCTCTGACATTATAACGGGAGGAGCTGGGGATTGAACCTTCAACCGTGCAAAAGCTTGTCCCAGTGAGATTCGCTTTAGACACATTCACGTGTCTGACGCTTATCACACAGCTGCTTAAGTCTTCACATCGAATTGGCCTAACGGTCATGTGCATTACATAATTACACAATTTTCACTGTGATTTCATAGCTGCTTTATGACGATTCTGTTGAGCTGAATGTTTCTGCATTTATTAAAATTTCATGAATAGATTTCATGACTCTTACTCCTCAGGACAAATGTAAAGGGAAAACACAATTTTGCAAAATGCTAATTTGCAACACTTCAGGTCCTTTACTGTAATGTCTTTAGGCAGTAATGTTTTATATGTGTGCCAGTGGTAGCACATCCCAAAGTAGAAATGGTTCTGTTAAGTAGGTTCTATAGTACAGTTTTTTTCTATATATAGTATGAAGCAAAAACGCTTTGTGCTGTATATTTTCCATTTTCCCAATGTTCAATAAAACCACTCTGATGCAGAATCTTTCTTTTAGGATAAGATTCAGGGTCAAACTTTGTCTGAGTTATCGCACATCAATGCAAATATTCAATATTCTGTTTCCATATCTTTTGTCCAGGTTTATAACTGCAGGTTATTAACTCCAGCGTAACACAGATGCCACCTTGAGTACATGTGGGGTGGCACAGGCACGGTATTGATCTCTTGAGAGTGCTATTTATCCACAATCTTCAAGCGGGGGAAAGTGGATTTGTAGTGGTTCATTTATTGTATCTTTGTACACATCCTGAATTGAAAACACTGTTTTTTTGCAGTTCTCAGATGATACACAGGGCTGTGGTGTTTTTTTTTTTTTTAATTATCCAGCAGAACAGCAGCCATGCACTGCAGACATCTTAATAATAATATAATGACGGTTTATTTGACAAAACTGCATGACACAAGTATGACAACCATCCAACGAGTCCTTCAACCTGAACAACCAAATATGATGTTTGCCCGTAACCTTCGATACAACCCATCAGCATGTAATTGCTTATTGCCCTCACAGGAAGCAAAGAATGGTGGCTGGCGGTGGGTTGTGATAAGCAGATTTGCCAAACAACCTATTAACACGTTTTCATGAGGAGGACAGGCCTGCCCCATGTTTTCTGGCCCTGAAACAGAAACACAGTCTATCGTTTCTATCGGATGTAATGGGATCAGGTGTTGACATTTACAGCTTCATAGCAGCCAAAATATTCATCCAAACACCTGCAGTCTACCAGGCCTCAAGGAAACATTATTCTGCAAAATCTATAACCCCACTGATGAACGGGTTCTGTTCATAATAACTGATTGCAGTATTGATATTCGCATGCAGGTTACCTGATGAAAACGAAAAAAACTGTGACTGGAGTATAGAAAGGCCAAAGATGTGTTTTTAAATTCATTTCACAGCAGTACAATTTTGTCGGCTAATTCTGAGCTAAGCTTATTTTAAAGGAAAAGTATGTCATGAAAAAAAAACCATGTATTTATTTATTGTATTAATCCCTTTTTGTTTCCAGTGTGTGAACAGATTGTAATGAGTCAGTGCTCAATGGGTCGGTGGTTGGGCTCTGAATGAACATATGCAGCGCACATATGTGTATGTACATACACATGATGTACTCCACAGTGTTTTCAGCACTATGTACCGGGTACCGCCTTCAGCCCACATTTTCTTCCAACACTATGCTGTTTCTAAAGCTGTTGGCAGCGTCTTGTGCGGACCATGAGGTCTGTTCATTTTAAATAATCATATAACCCCCCCCAAAATATTTTACAATGGCTGTTTCACCCTAGTGTGATCATGGTTTCTTTCTGATGAACTGACTGCATTATGATGTGAACACATCCAAGAGAGGACGCTCAGTTGTTCCACGCAACACAGCGGAGGACTTATGTGTGGCAGCATTCCTTTACTTCTTCTGGGTCGCTGGTATCAATATATACTTTATGGCGTTTCAGTTTCCAGTTTCTTTTTTTAAAGGAAACGTGCACATGCAATTAGTAGAATCAGTGTTTTTAGAGAAAAGAGGAGCAATAGAGATTTTAACCATGAAGTGAAACCAGCCATACTATTCGTGGCTTCCCGCAACATGTGCACAAAGCCTGCAAAATGCTGTCATATGTAAGACTGATCAGCTGACAGTCACTTTGCTTAGAGCCAGTAATTCAAATGGCCTCATGTGCTGCTTTGACAACACAAGTCTCCATTCACTACATGGTGTCCAAGCCTTATAGGTTCATAGCAGTTGCTGCTTCCTTTACCATATTAAGTACTAAGGGTAGGTGCAATAAGCTACAGCTTCAGCCTGCTGGTGCACGGCTCTCAAGCATTAACAATGAATGTGCCAACTGTTACAACTCCAGGACTTCTGGAAAAGTCACAAAGACGACATGGACCCACATTATATATCCGAGGAAAATCGGCTGCCAAGGCAACAACTTCAGGGGTTCCTAATAAACAGTAAAGCTTATTTTAAAAACCCTGGACCTTCTCAGTTTGACGTGATGATTCGATCTAATCCACTCTAATAAAAAGCTGACTCGAATCAAAGATTCACTAAATGAACAATAAGACTCACATATAATGTGAAGGAAAATAAACAGACCTGAGTTCATGTGTGGTAATAAAATACCGTTAATATATGAAATGCATCAGCCTGAATCATTTAGGGGGACGTGAACCAAAAATTAATGAACTAAAAAATAAAAAGACACCAATTCTACAAACAAGTGCTATATTTGGTACCAAGCTAAAATATGCATATTTAAGGAGAAAGCTTATTCTTGAGTTTGGAAATACTATAAATTTAGCTCAATGTAATCTCATTACATTTCATTTCATTTGTCATGAGAAAAAAAATCCTTCTCCTAAACAGGCCACCACTGCTAATGCTTAAAAACACTTTCATTACCAACAAATGATTTACCGAACATAATGCATTTTCATTACTGCCGCCTTTGAAAGCACTCGACGACACCTCACAAGACACGGTTTAAAAACAAGCAGCAATGCATGAAAACATCTTAAAATCAATAAAGCCCTTACATACAAGTAAGTACGTTTTGACAATAAATAAAAAATAGAGAGAGACAAACAAATAATGAACTACGAACAGACTTCAGTCTGAATTATTGAGACATTCACTGTGCGCAGATACACAACATCAAACACTTTCATTTCATTCATTCTAGTGACTTTGTATGCAGCAATCCATGCTCTGTTTGTATCAGCTTATGGTGTAAAAACGTCTTTATTTATGCAAAAGAAAACACAAAATTCAGGCACCAGGTGACAATTCAACACGGAATATAAAAGGTTTTCAGGCATTCAGTGTCGTTTTCAAATATTTACTCTCCTGGAGATCAGCATTTCTCATGTATCCCTGCTCCCTGCCTGATGGTCTCCATTTTGAAAATACACCCCTTCCCTCTAGGTTATCTCTTCTCAGTCCAAATCAGACGACTAAATACAAATACAGATCACCGTTTCACGCCACTGCAGAAAAGTGCATCCGCTTTTCCAAGCTTCTGTGACGAGCCATGGAGCGGAGTAGAGTAGATTCATGTCTGACTGAATCTTAACAGCGATTTGGTAATTAAATCTGTAACTCACGTATTTAATCCCCCTAAATGTCTGTTTAGGGTTTTCCACGGGGGCTCTGTAGCGCCTCCCTGAGTTCAAAACCTCAGACTAGGGCTGGGCAATCTCACGATCTTAGGTCGTGATCGATGTTCGTTCGGCATGTGATCTGCTTTTCAGACGGATCGTACAGACTGTGTTGTTACAAAAATAAATAACAGCGATGTCAAAACTTTCCTACTCGGCTATTGTTGCACATAGGTGTTGCACTAACCTGTGGGTTTGTAGCATTAATGTCACTAGCATAGGTTGCTAGGCTAGTGAGTTTATTTCACTCTCTTTGTAGCGATATATTAACGTCTGTCTGCACTAAAGTGTTTGGATTTAGTCCATTAACTTGTTCTTTGCTGCTGCTAAAGAAATAATGATGAAGAAGTGTCTGAGCTGCGAGTGCGGCTTCTGAAATATGTAAAAACATTTTTGATTCATTATAAAACTCCGCTGGGGCAAATTAGGCCACCACAGTCTGGGTAATTAATATCAGCATGGCAGCTGTATGTACAGGACAATGTCTAGTGTTTACTTCATCTAGATATTGTCAGTGTTGTAATAATGTCAGTCCAGAATGATGCAAAAATGCACAGTTTCTAGTCAGATAACAACAACAAACAACAAAAAGCCAACACACACAATCTAAGCCTCCAGAAACCAGAGAAAACTAGAGGACAACTTGTTATAGTTTGGTTCTAACTCGCCTACATTTTATAAGAAATGCGAACATTGTGATTCAGATTGTGGATCGAGTTTCGACCAGACCTTCGACCTTTCGGCCAGATCTCCCAGCCCCACCACAAACTTCTCAAAAAGGCGATAGAGCTATCTGTCAGGATCCGCCTCGGCTTCTTACTTGTCCTTTATGTTAAAAGTTGGGTTCAGGGGTTTTTGTGGTTTGCCAACTATTTTACTTGCCATTGACACAATCCCAGAGTTTATTATTAGATCTACAGGTTAGATGACCATACCAAGACTGAAGGTGAAAGGTTAAAACATCCCAACCACAGTTTTATGTACCAGTTCTAAATCGGTCGAGTGACACTGAGACACGTCTTTGAAGAAAAGTCTTTAAAGGAGATAAAATCGCTGTGAGCGTTTCTTGAAAGTATGCTCTGTATTGTCAAGGAAACTCACCCGAGTCCGGAATTGTGCCAAGGTATTTAAAGTTTCCTGCAGTTTCAACAAGCTGGCCACCAAATGAAATATATGTGTACCTATAGATAATACCGAGGTGGAAGAATCCCCTGGAATTTACGCTTATTACATCTCCCGTTTTAATCCAAAAGTCATTATTGTTTCGGTGTTTAGAGTCAATGAAAATACTTGTATGAGTCATATTACGGAACAAAGACAACCACCATTTTCCATGTGAATAGGTGTTCATACACCGCAACAAGTATTTCAGCTTCCACTACTCAAAGAAATTACATTTGACGACAGAAACCATTGTTTCCGTCTCCAAGGACACGGGAAGGGAACCACGCTTACACCTGATGACCTGACTGTCATCAAACCAAGCCACTTGTTAACAACTGAGCCATCACCATGACAACTGATCACTGTGATGACCGAGATGAGCCGTAAAAAGCTCAGAAAGAAGCTCGTAAGTGGACTGTGATTTTCACATTTGTTATGTTACGTATTTGCAAACCGGTCAAAACCCTGGGTAGTATTTCTATATATGTGCATCATATGCATACAAACAAAACCGGATTGTGTTCGACTGAAGCGAGACAGCCTGTGCATGTGGCTGGATCAAGCGCGATATATGCCTGGAAGCAAAATGCTATTTGTGTGTTTACTCACGTCGCCAGGTACACTGTTGAAATAGAGCCCAAAATACTTGGCAAAGCCTACGGGTGGGCTAATTCTCTTCTACAAATCAACTTAGGCTTACCATGCTGATTTGCAAGAGCAAGAAGTGGCTAATTGTGGGTGAAAAATGAAACAAAAACAAAATGCACGCAATTGTGGCTAATTCACCCACTCTTCTCAACCCTCCATTACCTTGGCCCATCACTTTCTCTCTTTTCCGTCTGCGTCTGTGAATCCAGGGAGAATCTGCTGTTTTGAGCGAGGGATGAATGTGTGACAGCTGCCATTTTGTCCGTTTAACACGTAAGACAGCAAGGATAACATCACTGCTGCTGGGATCACATTGGCCAATTCACTGACCCCCCCCCTAACTAATGGATTGCAGGAAAAGCCACATATTGTATCCTGCGATTGCTTACCATCTTGTCAGATGATGTCAGCGTGTTGCTGTTTATAGTCTATACACTGTATGACAAGCATTAACACGCGTTAGGACTCTGGTTGCTCTGGTGGTGCCCTACTTACTAAATGCAACCGAGGATGAACACACTTTGGCCTTTACTCTGGAACGAATCTGAATTTGTGTGGGAATGTCAACCCTAAAATAACATTATTAAAAGACATACATGCTAAGGTTTTTTTTTAAAACAAACTATTAATAACTGTCCTATTTTTCCCGCTGTATTTAGCACAACATATGGTCATTGCTCAGGCTTCCCACATACGTGTGGAGGATGCAGCACCGTATCCTACATGTGTATGACAGGGTAATAACTCTACCATTGATTCACTCATATCAGCAGAAGCCAGTGGGATTTTGGCCTAGTAGTGTTATTCTAAAAGCCATCCACTTTAATGATTTTGAACTTAACCCTTAATAAAAATGGGTAGGCGGGATGGGCAAGTTATGACTTGAGTTGATATTGACATTTTGTGCCGCACATTTGAGTGTGCGATTATTGGCATTAGTGCAAGACTTAGACTGGTGCTCTGAGCCATCTGCTCACTTTGACCAATCAAAAATCCAGACGTAAATAGCAGTTCTTTGAGTTAACATCACTTTGATGGCTATGCCACGTTATGATGAGATGAGATGAACTTTAGTCATCTCCAGTTGTCCTTTAGCTCAAATAAAGTAAATATAAAACTAAAACAAGTCATTAGTAGCAAGTTGTCAGGTTAACAAGCAGTTGTCCAGTTATAGTGATGTTATGATGTACATGAATGAGCTATGGATTCTTGAAAATAAACACATATTAATCTTCAGGTATACCACCTGGCGTTCATAACAGTGTAGCGACAAAATCTTATTTTTCCTGCTCTTTGTTCCCATTCTCTGAAAGGAACAACAACTTTCAAAGCAAACTGAGAACTTTTCTTTTTTCCAACATCTTTGAAATATCTTTGAAGTGCTGCTTTGTGTCTGTGCCTCCTTACGCTCTTTGCAGTTTGCAACATATAACACACGAGGTTTGTGTGATGTGATTGCTTTGTTTTGTTTTTCCCGATATGGTTAAAGTCTACTATATTGCCAGAGGCTTACAATTCATCCAAGCTAAATATTATATCAGCAAAATGCAGCGAAGGGCTGAGTTAAAGTGTCGTGAGTGGTTGCGCGCGTCTTGAAAACAAATTGGCCTACATATTATTTGTATTACTGTTTATGAGAGGTGTCTGCAGCGACAGGGCGGATGAATGAACGGGCTGCTGATTCTCTCTCCAGAGTCGCCAGAAAACACTTTTTCCTTCTTTTCATGTATTTATTTGAAAGGGTGAAATAAGTTTGTGAGATATATTCTCATGCCGCCGCGGCCTGGCTCATCAGGGTGTTTCTTCTCGAGGATTTTCACCCGTCAAAGAAGAGGAGCCCCGTGGGTCATCAAGCTGTCTGTCACTTCGCGTGTCAGAGCAGACGAGGAGGAGTGAATAGCTGCAGTGGAGTGCGGCGCAAATACGCGCGGCGCAAACACGCGCGGCGAGTAACCCCGGTGAGTGCATTCCACCAGCACCGATCCGACAGGTAAGATGTTTTCATCTGCGTAGAAATGAGATACATTTCGCATTTTCTGCCTTTTATTCCGCGACAAGAATTCAATCAGACAAGACGCAGAATGGAGTGGATCAGGATAGGAAATGAAACAAGCTCACACGTTAAGCAAAACTTGTATTGTTATTTTGGTCTTTAATTTCCTCCTTGTCGCCTAGTGTTTTTTTTTTTCTCTTCTTCTCTGCCTTGCTGTTCAATTCTGTGCCCTTTTCTTACTGAAGTGTTCTAATGTCATTCATTTCGTGCTGGTAACATGAATGGGACTGGGTCTGTGAGCAGATTGGTGTCATTTATTTTAAGTTCATTAAAGCAGCGCGCACCGTGAATGTGACCTATATGTATCGATGAGCGTGTTGCAGGTGCCATGTAGCCCACGGCACATCTGTAAAACGCACAAACCGAATCGTGCATAAATTTGAAAAAAAAAAACGATGTATATCTTTTTTTTTTTTTCAGTTTTCACAGTTTAGTTCCAGCTGGAGGTGCAGATGGAGAAGAAAGCCAGAGTCTAGAAGCCGGGATTACTTTCTTGCTTGTTTTTTTTTTTTTTTTTTTTTTTCTTTGCCCCCACCCCACCAGCCCCCGTCAATCAAACTCTCGGTAGTTCATTATGTTCCATCAGCTGACGGATCAAACTGTGAACGGTAGCTGCTCGGGACCCGCATCACCCTGCAATACGAGCGCTGATGGAGACGCGCTCCAGCTCCCCACTTTCTCCACAGCGGCCAAAGTCAGAGTCATAATCACCTTCACTCTGTGCGCCGTGTCAGCCGTGTGCAACTTGGTTGTGCTGTGGGCGGCCAGCAACGGAGGCAAGCGCAAGTCCCACGTCAGGATCCTCATAATGAACTTGACCGTGGCGGATCTGCTGGTGACGTTCATCGTGATGCCCGTGGATGCAGTGTGGAACATCACGGTGCAGTGGCAGGCGGGAGACTTCGCCTGCAGGCTGCTGATGTTCATGAAGCTGGTGGCGATGTACTCCTGCGCCTTTGTAACTGTGGTCATTAGCTTGGACAGACAGTCAGCCATCCTCAATCCTCTGGGAATCAATGAGGCCAAAAGGAAAAGCAAAATCATGTTGACTGTGGCTTGGACCATGAGTGTAGTCCTCTCGCTCCCTCAGGTAAGAGAGTGTTTACTTTGGACATTGAATTTCTTCACTCATTTGAGAGTTATTGTGTGTGAAAGGCTGGCTGTCAGCCTTTCAGACCAGCGTTTGATCAAGTCTTTTTTTTTTTTAGCAGAGAAATGAAGTCTTGCTCAGAAGGCAGCTTTTTGGATGGTGATTTCCCTAAAGCATATATCAAACCAAAAGTAAATACAGTAAATAAAAAAGAAATTACCCAGTTTACTTTGCTTACCTTACCTCAAGAGGAACTTAGAAAAAAATGAATCATATCATAATGTTTTTTTTTTTTTAATTATGGTCTTTTATGTATGTTCTTGCTATGGTCAGACTTCAAAATCACTCAAACCTGCTTGATTTTTAATTGACCTTTTTTTGCTTTTATTCATTTGTTTATTTATTTTTAATAACACCCGCTCATCGTGGTCACTGCACCTTTAGGGAGTTGGTTCAAGGGCCTTATACTTGTTACAATTCACCACATGGTTCAAGAAAACTGCACTTCATTTCCAAATGGCTCATATTTCTTTTAAATGTAAGAGTAATTGGGAAAAATGTAAGTTTGTATTACAAATGTTGTGTATGTGTAATGCAAATATATGAGATTTATTGAAGAAATGTGACAGTTTTCATTTCCACGGCGTGGGGTCATGGCCCACGCGGCTTTAGATCTCTCTACATGTGAGGATTTCTTCATGAAAGACAGGGAAATATACCTGAGAAAAAAGGAACAAGGTGTTAAACTCTGACAATGGGGAAATTACCGACAAAGACGTGAAATGCTAAGAAGAAATTCTAAAATATGACACACAATATATATTTATATCTACATCTGCCAGAGAGTCACCTGGAAGGTTAAGAGGTCAAATCCAGGATCAAAAGGTCAAACTGAAGGATCGAGTTCGAGGTCAGTGGGTTGAGTTTAAGGTCAGAAGTCAGGTTTAAAGTCTAATGGTTGACCGTAGACTTAAAAAGTCAGATGGAGGGTCAAATCCAAGAAAATAAAGTCAAGCTAAAAGTCAAAGGACTGATTTCAAGGTCAAAGGATCAAGTTTAGGGTCAGAGTTAATTTTGTAGCCTAAAGATTAAAAAAAAAAATGACTGGAGGTTTAAAAGGTCAAATTCAAAAGTCTAAACTGAAGGTCAGGGAGGTTTAAGGTCATGACGTGAAGTGTTGTTAAAGTAAATGATCCTGTAACCATGAACTTTGACCTTTTGACCCCATTTAAGGGTGATCAGAGCAGGTCATGGTCAACATTACTGCTGCTCATCTTGGCTCTATTTGTTGTCGAGTTATGTGTGAACATAATCGACGGCACTGACTTCCCTAATCAGGACTGACCCAGAGGACGTCGTATCCGGTGTCTGAAACAGTGGACGGACAAAAGGTTGCAAAGCAGCGGCTGTAGCTCAGGAGGTAGAACACGTCTTTCGCAAACTGGAAAGTTCCCCCAGAGCTCAGAGCTCCTCGGGCAAGGCACTGAATCCGAAGTTGGTCCCAGTGGTTTGTGTGTGTGAGTGTATGAACGGGTGAATGAGACATATTGTAAAGTGCCAGTAAGGCAGAAAGGTGCTATATAAATTCAGTCCATGCGAAGTCAAGGGCAAGATCTTTATGCGACTAATGCAAAGTCTGAGGATACCGTAAGGAAGGTGGAGAAAGACAGACTTCAGAAGAAAATGGAGATTGTACGTTCACAGAGCTCAAAAAAACAAACAACAGGTAAGACAACCCTATTCTGACATTTTTTTTTCACAGATTAAAGAGGAATATCAAAATGCGCAGTCCTAAAAATCACCGGCTGATCTCCAAACTTACTGCCTGATCAAGTCATCAACTCAGCTAGAAAAGAGATATATACCCAAAAACACAAAGTGATCGTAACATTGTCATTGTCAAAGAAAGAGACAATTAGAAAAAGAAAAGAAGCAAATATGCTTCTGGCTGAATCAATGACCACTTAAATGAAGCATTCTGAGGCCAGAGGACAGAGATAAGTGGCTCTGAAAATACATCCAATCCTCCAGTTTATGGCAGACGGACTGTTTTATCAAAAGGTGACTGAACTGAGTCAGTGACATGCACAAATACAGCAAAAGAGTGTATGTAGAGGGAGTGTCATGACGGCAAAGATAAACAGCTCCAAACCTCATCCCATCTCTTGAGACCGAACTTCGTGGTTTCTACGGAGAAGCACGACTGGAGAGGGGGAGAAAACTGAAAAAGAATAACGAAAGTCTAAAGTTAACTTAAAGCTGCGGTGCTCGTTTACTTTTTAGCACCACTGAGCAAAAATTCCATGATTGCTTTTCACCATAGTGTAATTCAAGCGG
>JAPQRN010000022.1:11444997-11475572 GCA_037367275.1 Coranthus polyacanthus
ATTGTTTGATGTCACTCTTGACCCTCTGTCATGTGACCACCTTCAAAGCCCTTGTTTACAATGTTATTCATAACATTGTAAACATCAAACGTTTCCTCACACTATACGCCTCACACCTGCACATCAAGGGGGCGGGGCTAAAGAGATCAAAGAGATAAAGAGACATGACCCATTTTTGACCCAAGGTGAACCAGAGGATCTCAAAAGGAAAGACGGAAAAGTAGAAAGAAGTAATTAACATCGGACAGAAAATAGCCGAAGTTGACAGGCCTGTACGGAAAGTACAGAAGCGATAAAATGAAGGTCACGCGATCAATAAAGTTATTACACTTCACCTTGACGGGGACATAAAGACGAAGTCAGTTGCTTTTCAAACTGTATATAGCTCATGTCATAGCCAGAAATGTCTTATGAATTTATGATTTTAGAGCAAAATGTGTTTACAGACAGTAACTATCGTTAAGCGAGCCCCTTTTCACATTATACTGTTTTGTTAATTGTCTTCACTGTCTTGTCATTTCTCATCCTAATCAGTTACTTACTGGCAGCTGCTCCTCAGCAAGTTTCTAATGAACATTTCTGTAACAGCGTCAACCACCAAGTGTGGAATGATAACTACACCACTGAAGGTTTCAAGTTTCTATGTAGTATCCGCACAAAGAGTCCACTTAGACCAGACTACTCTATGAAAACTGGAAAGTGGCTATATTTCCTGTTTTATTATATCTGACCAGCTGCCTGTCTGAACACTGCATTTGAGACACACTCTATAGGTCCACTTGTTTCTCTGAGTAGATGATAAATGTAAAGGCAGATACACTGACAGCTCACACACTGTAGGGTCTTCTTTCAGAGCCACATATCTAATATAATGACGGACCAACAAAGAAATTGTGGCTTTGGGAAATATAACTGAAGATTTATCGAACAGCCAAAAGCCACTTGTTGTCTTGGTCCATAAAGTCCTGCATAAGCTCCTTGTTGTTGTTGTTCCATTTGATTTGCTGCAGAAATATCTCCTGTGGTTTGTTGGATATTCAGAATGAAATACAGCGACGCAAAGACTCTCCCCATTTGGTTTATTTAAAAACCAAAGTTATGAACATAACTCTCAGAGAACTTGAGCTCCATGAAAAATGTAAGTGTGGGCTGTAACTTTTATGAACGGCATATAATTTACAGCGCTGAAACAAAATAATATTCGTGGAGGACAAGGATGAGGGCAGCAGTTTAAATGCAGTCGTCTCCTTGTGAACAACATATTCAGTCAAATTAAAACAACACCAGAGGCTGTGTTCACAGATATCCTGGCAGAGAACTCCAACTTTATCCTAAAAATTACTAACAAGAAGTCCCAGAAGGAAAATCATCAGAGCAACTCTGAGCGAGGAAGAGACAAAAACTTTTACCTCAGAAGGTAAAAGTTTTTACCTGAGAAGGTGGTTGATCCTGTGACACAGTTTTAGAAAAAAGATCATAAGATATACTTTAAAACTGTTTGAAAACACAGGCCTACTTGCAAAGTAGTCTTGTCATACGCCCAGCTGAATTTAATACTTAATTTTAATACTTACGCTACTGATAGTAGCTAGAGAAAATGACTCACCTTCATCATCAATTTCCAATTTCTGTGATTGCTGTTAGTTGACCACTGATCATCCCTTCACGGCCTCATCTGTAGCAGAGTCTTTCGGTGTTTGGAGAATATTTCTTCTTTGTCTTTTTGCCATTTCGCCTCTTAAATGTCTTCCTCTCTACTCTAAACAGTGTTTCACCGCAGGAGCTTTCTAAAGGGCTAAGATCCTTTGTGAATAACCAGGATCTGGACTTAGATCTAGAAAACATCTTAAGCCCAAGCATTTCCTTAGATTTTCATCACCAAGAGCAACTTTTTGTGGAGGTTTATGAATATGGACCCTGACACTTTTACAAGCTTTTCATGGAAAACCTTGTAAAGTCTTAAGAAATATAGCCTAATTAATAACCCTGACGGAGGCATGACTAATATGTCTTTGTGTTTAAACTAAATTTAACTAAATAAAAGCTATAGCGGCTGTAGCAGACTTGACAAGTGTCTCCTCACCAAGTTACATAATGAGACTCGAAAACTTGAAATCAGTGTATATTTTATAATGTATTAAAGGAAATAATTACAGTTTTGAGACATTTATGAAACAAACGAGATGTGTAATTAAGTGAACTGCACTGTGACGTGGTCCTCACAATTGAAAAGAGATTCAGAGGACAAGGTTTCAGTGGTTTAACAGATTTTACAAACACACTCCTGGGACATTATGGTTAGATGACAGAGATTCCTTGAACGTGTTCTAGAAAATACTTATAAAGGATTATTTGCGCATGCACAGCCTTCGTATCAACACTGCAAGCAGTTCCAAAAGAAAAAAATTTGAAAAGAACTGGAGACATTTATAAAGATCTCTCTGAGGCTCAGCAATTCAAAGTCTATAACTCATGAAACTTTGCAGACATTTTGCCACTAAAAGGCATGCTCCAGAGGATATCAGCTCAGTGTGTGTTCGCCTTCCCTTTTTTCTTTTAGATCAATTTTGAGTTTCTCTTAGTTGGGGCCTAAGGCTTTGAACGGAGTGGCTATATTTCTGAACTCCAACGCTTATACTTAACCCTGTGACCCCTCAGGTCCTTTAAAAAAGACCTCTTCGTTGCTCCATACTTGGTGCTGATGGTTAAATGGAGATTGGGTGTTTGAGGTTACAGCCCCTAGATGATGAAACAACCTCCCACACTGCATCACATCTGATCCCATCACTGACACTTCTAAAAATGGTCTAACATCACATTTTCCCCTTTTTGTTTGCCTGGCATGCACTGTGTGCATGTGTGTTTCATTTGAAGGCTGATTGTTATGCTGCTCTGGTTTATCGATTGTTTTAGAGCTACATCTTGTTCTTGTGCATTAATTCAATTTTTTAAAAAAAAATCTAACTCATAAATAAAGTTTGGCTTGAATATAAACGTATGCAAACAGATAAGAGTCTAATAGAAGCATCTTGGTAACATTTCAGAGACATCGAATAGAAAGTAATTTAAAATAATTTCAAATAGAAATTCAAGAGTCAATGTAAAACATATGGCTACATATAATAACCTTTTATTTTTATTTCATCTTTTCTTTATTTCTTTATTTATTTGGAATTTAGTTACTTATTTTAGTATTCTCTGGACCTCTATATGATTTGTGTCCTTAATAAAGTTTTGATTTGAATTGAATAGATTGTTATATCATCGTAAACCAGTGATGATGACAACATATCAGACAGCGATGATCAGTAAATAATTGAAAAATGTGCATGCGTTGTTGCAAAAGGTAAATGATTAACATGTTTTCTGTTTAACATAATGACAATAGAATAGTAGTGAGGCATCTGACAACTTAATTCAAGATGTTTCATGTCCAACATCTTATCGTATCCACTGCACCACCCCCTCTTTAATCAATAGCATTTCCATCTCCAGAGGAAGAGAAAATAACACTGGCTGCAGAATTCCTCTATGAAAACAAACAAACAAAAAATATCTCAGTTTCCACATTTTCTCCTCCTTGTCATGTCCTCTGACATCTCTGTGCTGGACCACCAGCTATCGGTGCCTAATCAAAAAATGTCTTGGACGTGGATCTTTGTCCTTCAGGAGACTCAGCAGGTCCTCTTGTTTCGCTCACTCCCTGGTTTATTGGTTTTATTCTATTCTGTTTCTGTCCTGGAAAATGGATCCTTCCTCTGTCCTATGGTTTCTTACATTTGTCCTCCCTTTTAAGGGCCCTTGAATATGTAAATAGTGGTCATTTGTGACACTTCAAATTTCACCTTACAGTTTAGTCAATTAGTCAGATAAACATGTGGCTTTTTGGGCTGTTTTTTTCATCCTGGAAAAGCTGATGCTGGTGGAACATATAGATTTAGTTGTTAATCTTTCTGTTCCTCTTCTTCTAATGTTGCCTTTGGATTAAGCTGCTGCCCTGATTGTCACACTGTGCTTCCAGGAAGATTTTAGATGCTGCCAGTTGTGTCACCGAAGTCTTATTATTTAATCAGCCCTCTGTGACTACATACGTTTGCCTATTTCAGGAGCCAGATTGTCTTTGTACTGCTCGAAATCAAACTTTCCAGCCATTCTTGTTTCCATAGCTTCCTCTTGTGTGACTTTTTTGCCTGCAGCTCTTTTTTTTGTCTCAGCTTATACCTTCTCTAGAGTAAGCCAGCGTATCTGTTTGGATACCCATGTGGGATCTTATGCCTGCAAGTAAAGATTTTTGACTTTCACTTGGTCTCCTGTCTGAGTCACTTCCCTGGGTCGTGGAAGTCACTGCCATGTTTGTGAGAATTCATTTTTCATTTGTTTTTCTTTTCACTAGTCATATCTTTTTCTTTTAATATGCGCAAAGGATCTTTGGAGAAAAAACTGAGTATCACCTCATCTCCATCTAAATATCCAAGAACTGGGAGGCACTTTCCCTGACTTCAATATTATCAGAGTTACTTTAAAGTGCACTTCCCACAACACCACATTTGGTATGCAGTCATTTTATAACTGAGACAACTGAGGTATGGCAAAACTAATGATTGACAGGCAGCCTAGAAATGTCATCCAAAGTCACACTCTGAAGTAAGCCTCAAATACATTTTCTTTACAATTATAATTTTAAATATATTATATACAGTATGTAGAAAAGATGTAATCAAACGGAGCCAACTTAAGACATTCTGTCAAGGTCATTTATTCCAGCCTAAACCACCACGCTGTGACTTTATTGCTATGGAAATGAGTTCAGCTCATTGCAAGGAGCCCAGGGGCTTTAGACACACTACATATAAGCCCGGCTCTCAAAAACATCATTAATGCTGTCTCTGAACAAACCCTTGACAGTAAAAACAGTATATTTGTATCCCACAATATTTCCCAAATAGACGAATCATAATTTGCTCACCAAGGTGTCCGACTCACCCTTTCATTCATTCATCAACATTTCTTCACATAAAGAAAGTTCAGATACAGTATGGAAATGACCTACCTTATTCAGTTTGTTGGTAAATTAAGACATCTTTTCAATTCACAAAAATAACAGTCTGAGTTCATTTTTGTGCAGAGAGTTTTCATTATTTAAATAGGCTGATGAGTCAGTCATTTTGAAATAAGTTGATAATAAATCAACAAGTCATTATAAGATGTCATTTCAGAGGACGGCCAACTGTTCCACTTTCCATTTTGCAGACCGGTATGTGTCTGATTTGGCAAGAGCTACTTGCACATCTCGAGGGATCAGGCAATGTTGAAGTGCATGTTATGCTAATGCGCAGCAGTCATTTTTATCTGGTGAATGTAGATCATGTTGCTTTGAGAGAATGACTAGTTTGTCACTGCATATCCACGTGACCCACGTACCCTAAAAAAACATAGGTAAAGATATCAATAGAATAAACTATATATATGTCATCTAGTGTCAGCATCAACTCGAGTTCTTCATTCTTCGTTCAATAAACCATTGAGTTTGTGGACGGCACGACTGTGGCTGGACTTGTCTCAGGAGACGAGACTGACCAGTGGGATGAAGTCCACTGGCAGTGTGATGTTCAAAGAATAAACTCATCCAGAGCTCCTAATTTCAATATACCCTCACAGGGCCGGGGAGTTAACAACATATTGCATCTCTATGTGTTATGCCAGCTGCTCAGTGGCGGACAGGAGAGCCCTTCAGATCAGCAAAGCAGCCAACATTTTGAAAGATTTCTCCCACCGGACATCATCATCTCTCTGACCTGCTGCCTTCTGGTAGATGCTTTAGGTCTGTTGCATCACAGACAAAGAAACTAAAGAGTGGTTTTTAAATCCAAGTTCATATGAGCACTTAACACTGCCAAACACCGAGACTGATTGTTATAATTCTAATTTCACTCCTTGTACAAATGGACTTTGAAACCTGGCAAAGGTTCAACATCCAAAATGTGTAAGATCTCAGCTGCTAATATATACTGGACTGCTTTTTAATTCCATTGTACTTTGCTGTCCAATGACAGTAAAGGTGTCTATCTGTCTATCTATTTTTACCCTGTATGCAACTCAAAAACAACTGAATCCTAATTTAATGAGCTTCAACAACTGATGAACAAGGACGCAAAAGCAAAGTAATATTACAGTTCACCATACGTGCACAACTACTGAATCTATCAGTGCCAAAAACAAGAGGGAGAAAACTCCTGTTAGTGCTGTCAAATAACAGAGCTGCTTCTCGGGCTGCTAATAAGAAGCAGAACTTTACTTTATACCCCACTGTGACAGCACTGAAGTAATTTTACAAAAATATGGATACACTGTCTGGATTTTATCTCTAAACACTTCAATCCAACAACCAAAGTCAGCACTACAAAACAGATCTGATTGGTGGGCCAGTGTTTTTTTCAAAGGAGGGTCTGGAGCGTTGTTTTATACAACTGTAACAGGGTGTGTTAAGAAAGCTGGAGCGACCAGACCCCTCGTAATCCAAGATACTACCAGTGGATCAGACCACAGAAAAGGCACTGTAGTGATATTACATCTGCAATTCAACTCTGCTGACATTATATTATATAACATTTTCCAAGTTAATCTCACCTCACCATGAGCTTGGTGACAGAGAAGTAAAAGGTTAAACTTTAATTGTGGTTTAGATCTTACAAAGTGATCATGGTCATATTTCATGTTTGTTAAGATTAGGAAAAAATGTCCTCTTTTATTAGCCTGTAGTGATTTATTTTCATTTTAACATGATGCTTAACTTCAAATTTTCCCTTTATTAGGGGAGGTTCCTCAGTGCACAAACACTGCACAGATGGTACATGTAACTCCATTTCAGGAACTAGAGGATGATTTGGTTTTAGTGGGTTTTATTTAACATGCAAACAAGATCAGGTAACACTTTTCCCCAGACATGCAACAGATGTAATGCAACATACAGGTAACACGTGGTAATTTTGTAAATGCATGCTCTCAGAGAAATATTACATCACACCACATGATGGCATTCCCCACCAGCCACATTATGTGCTAGTCACATTAACAGTAATCTGACTTTAAACACTTTAAACACGCTACTTATTGAGGATGAGTTGTAAGTCTCGTAGTAGGCTATCATTACTAAATACTTTTAACCTTTGTATGGTATTTGGGTCAAACTGCAAAAAGAAAAAGGGGACAAGTATACATTTTTTCTGAAGTATACATCTGAAACTCAACGGCCTTAGCTCATTTTCTGTGATAAACATGTATAAAAAATAAAAAATTTGAGCACACATGCTACTATACCCCACTCATTTACATCCATCGTATGGTCTTCAGGTCAGATTGACCTGCATCCACAGGGACACACACAAACATGAACACACACACACACACACACACACACACACACACACATACACAGACATAAACACACACACAGATAATGTTACATTGTTTTAATCTATTGTTTGATGTCACTCTTGACCCTCTGTCATGTGACCACCTTCAAAGCCCTTGTTTACAATGTTATTCATAACATTCTCGATTTGTAGAAGCTAAGGCCAGAAAGACGTAAAAACCAATAAAAGTAAAAACACGCATGGGTTTCAAAATGTGGCTTTAAACTGGCCAGCGTTCTAACAAGCCCCACATTGCCCCCTGTTGCCTTGAGAATGTAGGTGCACGAAGACATACAATCAAACTTCAGTTCCTGTCTTAGTAGCAACCTGCCCGAGCGCACGGTGTCATTTTTGAAGCCTAGCACACTCTGCAGTAGACCTGCTTGTTTATAATGTGGGATGTTATTATTATTACATGACTTGATATATTATATGAGTTAATGAATTGTTAGAAATCCACAGTCATCCACAGTGCACACGGGCTGTGCGCTTTACACAGTAACGCGGTGGGAGGTCCCGTCGTGAATCCGCTCCGGCTTCTGGTCCGTCCTCTAAACTGTCCGTACGGAAACACGTTCTGCTCCTGCCGTCGCTCGTATACAAAAAAAAAAACAACAACTGGAAAGTCGGCGTCGTCGTGTGAACGTGCCAGAAGTTTCACACTTCTCGGTGTGATTTCCGGTTTTATTCGGAGACCTCGGATAGCCACCACCCGCTCTTTTACGTTTTTAAAATGAAGCTAGCTAATTCAAAACGTGACAACTGAGCTACGTGCTTTCTGGTCCGTCGTTTGACCACTGCCCTGCCTTCGTTCGCCTCGGCTACAACCAGAACAACCTGTTCTGATCGATTTAAACATGGACGCGGTTGTAAAGCTCACCAATCAAAGTCAAGGAAGGGACCGTGTTTTCAGGTATGTTCATTTGAGTATGTTTTTAAGGTGATGCCAGTCGTAGGTTACACACATCCGTACAGTATGTAACTCTTTTCTACTTTCTCCACTCATTTCAGGGCAACCCAGTACGCATGCGCGCTCTCCTCATATTTACTCCGAAACAAGTCGGAAAGAAAGGACCTCGTGGCAAAACTTCAAAGTCTGGAGGCCAGCATGAGCACTGGACGAAAATGTAAGCATTTGAAGCAAGTGTGGAAATCAAACAGGCTCATTTCAATTATCACATGTCTTCAATGATGGGCTAAGTTACTCTAAGAGGTTAGGGTTCAGTGTATGTCCGTGTACAGAGTGTCCATAATACATATATAACACTGCACTGACACAGTTAATTGCTCTTTATAGGACCCCGCTGCAGAATATCTTGACTTTACAAGCACAGTAAATGGCTTACATAATTTCCTGCTCAGTTTCTGTTGACTGACTAGCTCCCTCCACATTAATCATATAATCCTCTCGGTCCTTGAACGACCCTATTCACACTCTTCTTTTTCTTCTTCTTCTTTTTTTTTTTTTTTTAATGATGTTCCAGCCACAATAAGCCAAACTGTCATTGGAGTCAGTTTGTTACCCGCCTACATACCATGTCACCCATTTGCCTCCTGAATGCATAAGTGGAGTGAGAAATAAAGGCGCCTTCATAATTGCGCCTCGTCATTTCCAGTAGATATAAATTCACATGTTATCATGCACATTAATTTGAAGTCAGTTGTTTGTTCTGAAGTAGCTCTTCTTCGTTTTCAGCCACTTTTCCTAATGACCTTGAAAATACCTTTCATTCTGCTGAAACACAATAATATCTCAGTAACGAGGTCAGAAAAAGCTCTCGATGGCTCCCTCTCGTCTGGCTCGCATTATGTCCTCTGCCAGAATAAGCGCAGCTGTTTCAGTTGTGCAGTTGCAGGATTGTCATTGTCCTTTTTCTGCTATCTGCATGTCACCGTTTCGAAAGCCCCCCTCGATACCTCAAAGAACAACAACCTCTGAGCCGCAACTACACGCTGAAAATGAGAGGTTTTGACAAAGACACGTCTTTTTTATTTTTATTTTTTTGTAGGAATTTAGTCCTTTTTTTCATGCTTCCTCATGTGTACACGTTCCACCAAAACAACTTCTCTCCACTATTTTGGAAAAGCATTATCACTGTGCTCAGTGACGCCCAAGAAGCTTAAAGAACAAGCCGAACAACCATAACGAGAGAACCATAACGATAGTGGGTGTGCCAGACCTATCTCCAACGCTAACGAAGTGTGGAGATACTAGGTCTGGCTATGCACGACCATGCTCACTCTACAAGAACAACAATGTAGGAGATGCCTAATTTATCTTGCTGAAAATATGTTTGAAACCGCCACTTTGTTCTACGATTTACAGTTTCTCTCTTTTAATAGAAATAAGATAGAAACATCTTCATGCAGACCAGAATCAAATGCCTCGCCCTTAACAATGTGCAATGTATTTCACTGAATACGATATTCTGTAGAACGATTACAAATTCCATAGCTCTGGGTCCTCATCGCCCTGAATGAAGGGGAAGTTAAAGCTTTTGGAGGATATTGTACAAGGCCAACAAAATCTCTGACGTTCTAAATAAAACCATTTAATTAAGGATGCGTGTATCGTAACAGAAAAATAAAATGATTGAAACGCAAGTCTTTCTCCAGAGAATAGTTATGAGTTCAGTGAAGGTTGCTGTATTTCAGGGCCACTGCTCAACTCCACAGTAAAACACTGCATACACCAGGCCATCTTGAAATTGTTACAAACACATTTTTTCCCTCTTTCTGAGTTTGCTCAACTGCCTAAATTCCAGCTCTCTTGAAGAAAATTTAAAGATACAACCTTTTAGCACGGACACTTAGTGAACTTGACACTAAAAACATTCAACCTGAACATCAGATGAAATCCCATTCAAAAGAAATGTGAATGGAAAGAGATATTTCATAGGTTGTTCATATTTCTGAGGTTGTTCAAATTACCTTGATCTTGCTCAGTAAAAGTACAATACTAAATGTTCTGAAACATTTTTACAAGATGAGTAGTCTTGGCAATTTTGCAATCTGTCCTGTTCCTCTGTGGTTTTGGTCCATTAGAAAGCGAGGCTAATGGATGTTTGTGGCTACGTTGAAGTTTATTGTTCCCAGTGTGAGCTGAGACAGACTGCGTACCTGAATACACCATGTTCCATCACGTAAATGTACACCACTTATGGCTGTAAAGTTGACGACCTTTAGAGTGGGGTCTAAGCCACGCATAGATAACCCTATTTTACAACCCGTGGTGAATTTCAAAACTTTTTGAGCTTTGGCACTTGGAGGTCTTTATATGAATTTAACATTTCTCTGCATGATCTCCATACAGAAAGGAATGATGGAAGTGCTGCCTTAGAGCAAGGCCAGGCAGCAAAAACCTTCCGTCTCCGAATGCTGCTGCAGGAGAGCGGTATCATGGCCAGAGAACTAGGACTGTCAATATACGTTTTAATTGACAACTAAACCTGCAGTGCCATAATTAAAATTAATGAATTAAAATTCCATGATTACCTTTCAGCATATTGTAATTCATGTGATCTGACAAGAGTTCTGTCCTCTTCTCTGGACTGGATTTACAGCTGTAATTACGATGGCTGATAAGATTTAGTCGGATGTGACTCCACCTCTCCACTCGGTGGCTCGACACGAAGCTTGAAAAGGTGGTTTAATTTTTCCACAGTGACATGAAATAGCGTCGGTTCATCTCTCTTTATATTTAGTCTTGTGGTTTGAACTGAGAGATTTTGACTCCTGCAGATTTAATTGTCAATCAGATAATTAGTTATAACAATTAACAATTTGTCTTTTTCTGTTCATTTCATGCCGTTATTATAGTGTAAGGGTAATAAGACACATACGTCTATGTGTCTTTATTCAAGCAGACACACATGGGACCCATATATCTAATATACGCACTTCAGTATTTATCGAAATATTATATATTTATTTATTATATATATGTAATAAATTATATATATATCTATAGATATCTATATATATAGATATCTATAGATAGATATATATAGATATATATATATAAGCTTCAGTTTCTAACTGTAGGTGAAGGACAGCTGCAGGTCACACAATTTGAAAACACAGCCTTGTAAGAGATGGCGGTCTGTGGATGAAGGTTTCCGGTAGCAAATGACCAAGAAAGAGCCTCAGCAAGATTAACTACCATTATATCTCATGACCTCTTTTCTTCAAAAGTGATCCAGGTTCCCACGGTCCTGAAAGTTATGAAGTCACAGGATTTTATCCAGGCCTGGAAAAGTCACAAAGTTAAATAAAATAATCAGTGGAAAAGTCATGGAATTTAATTTTATGGGATGCAAACTCCTCACCTTTTGGCGAAGTTGGCCGTTCAGAAATCAGAGGTGATCTCAGGGGGTGTCTGTTAACATCTGACAATCAGAAGTGAAATGTCACGAATACGATCACATAAGTACAACATAAGGTGAAGTAGAAATGAATTCTAAATATGGAAAGTAAGGCTAGGGCTCACAATACAGTAAGTGTGAAAATGCAACCTACCTACCTACAGAGCGTCTTTAATAAAGCGTTTGAAATGCAGTCCGTGTATATTCAGAAAGGTGGGTTTCGAAGCCAGACGTTTCAGTAAAATACTGTACATTAGATTGCCTTTGGAGCAGTAAAATGCATTAATTCCAGGGTGGGACTGCAAATGCACATTTTTCCTTAAGGGGTGAGAGCAAAAATAGAGTGGACCTCAGGGTTTTCCTCAGGTTTGTGTAGGGCTTAGGTGCTGGGATGGCTTTTTGTTGTTTTTTTTACTAAAAACCCTACTTTTTTTGCATAATTTTAGATCTATATTATTACAATCCTTTGAAAATACCTTATTAGCTTAATAGATTTTCTTTTTAGAGTATTTCTAGTGATAATGATATGAATATGGAAAGTACCAACCAGAGAATGGAAAAAGGATGGCATTTTATTTTTGTAAAGGACACTTCTGTTCGTATGCTGAAAGATTGTGAATGAAAGTGAATATATATAAGGTTTTGTCTGTAAAAATGTGTGGGAATCCTGACCGACGATAACAGACTGCTGCTATAAAATGTTAACCTAACGTTTCAAATCAAGGTGATTATTGTTCTAATGCCCCTTTGTTCTTCCTCCTTTGTCAGTGTTCAGGCTGGGAAACACTGTAAATTCCATTGAGGCTGCCAAGCGAACCATGCAACTCTCTGACCCAGTGCTGTGCCTGTGCCTTACCGCGGCCAACATCAACCGCTCCCTCTACTTCATCTGTGACAACGTACTTTGGGCCAGAAGTGTCGGCCTGATCCGCGATATCGACAAGGAACGCTGGAGCCTCAATGCCTCTCGCTGCTACTTTCTCTCACTCGTTATGAATCTGACCAGAGATGCTTATGTCATTTCCCAGTTAATGCTACAGAAAGCGAGAGACAAACACTTTAAAAGGAAAATGGATTTGCATCTCAGTGAGAGTCCTGAAGTAGCTGAGGCTGTCGTCCCTCAGCTGGATGCCTTCCTCTTTCTGCTTTTAGAGAGCCTAAAATCACACCCCGCTGTTACCTTGGACACACTGAAAAATATATGTGATCTCTTCATTCCCTTAGACAAGCTGGGTATATACCAGTCAAACGCAGGCGTAGTTGGATTTTGTGGCTTGTTATCCTCGTTAATTGGGATTGTAACTCTTGTACAGCCCACGTTGAAAATCAAACCATGATAAACCTTATTGACTGATTACAGACGACAAGGTTTATTCAGGTTTTTAACGTCATCTCACTGGAGCTATAACAGTGATGCACAAAATGATAAACCGGTGCATCACATAAACAACTTTTTTCACTTGGTATATGTAGCTTTGCACGAACCCAGCGTTAACTGAACACCTCGCAGATTAACTCATGAACTGATATCGCTGAGCTGATTAATGGGAACTAATTCATGGCTTAAAAGGAGCAACTCAATATTCTGTACTTTGTATATTTGTTATACTTGAAAGGGGCCAAGGCTGAGCCTATGAGCATTCCCGCGTTCTTCTTAAGCAAACGTTACACCAGCAGTGCTTTACTTGAAAAGTAAGGGCTCTTCACTGACGAGCTGTAGCTTATTTTACACCTACCTTTCAGAAAAAGTCAGGTTCTTCCGGGTGGCGTCGTCATCCTAAATCCTCTGCCATAAATCTTTCTCCACTGTGTTTTTTTGTGATAAAATACTCCTAAACCTTTACCTCTAAGAAATAAGTGATAACTAAACTGCCTCTTATGGGAAGAAGTGCTCACAAAGGAAAAACCTTTTTTACCTGTTATTTATTTAATCGCATCATTCAAAGCATAACCTGGACTTAAAAGTCAGAAAAGAAATGATTTTGTAAAATCTGCACTGAAAAGAAAAATACTATGCAAATTGTGGTAACTATTTTTATGAGCAATTAGCACTCTAAATAATGAATTTAAAATGACTTTTTAAATAAATGTGGGTGGATGTGTGAGTACCATTGTCATCTCGTGACCTGTGATGTATATAATGAAGTTATATGTTTCACACCTTTTGTTACATGTATATGTTCACTGTCAGTTGATTAAAAGTGAATAAACATAATTTCTAAATGCGCTTTTGAAAAGTGTTTGTGTTTTAACACGGTGAACAACAGTTGTGGTACAGTTTAACAACAGAACAGCACTGCCCTCTTGAGGAAAAGAACGACACCTTGTTGAATTGAAAAGAGGTTTTATTTTTTTGAATTTTACTGAGACATCAACACATTTTTGTGAAAGCTTCTCTCAAGAGGACGACATTGTGACAAAGCATCCATCATCGAAAATTGCAAAAATATATTCCATTTCCCTTTCACCGTACTTTTGAGTTTTGCCGTGAAAACAAACTATGCAAAGACAAATCCCATGAAAGAACAAATACGTACAAAGCAATAAATAAAGAAATCTTTGTTCTCCTAGGAAGATCGAATGTAATGACAAAACGTTTGAGTTCACATTTCGAGGCATTATTTTTTTTCCTGTACCAGCAATCCAAATAAATGCAACTGTAAGACATTTGTGGAAATGGATTACTGGGCTAGAAGTAAAAATGGGAAATAAAAAAACAACAGCTAATATTAGAACCAGAACTGGTGTCCTTGCATTTTTAAAATGCTTAATTTTTTTTATGACTGAAACAAACTGATGATGATATAATGACAACGCTCATACGCTTTATTTAACAAGGCATCTGATATCAACTTGACTGTTTTTTTTTTTTTTTTGTGGGTTTTTTTTCCCGGATACCAACGATAGTTACATGTAGAGTGACTCCGCTTTCTAAATGAAAAGGCACCAACAGTAATGAGCTCCCACAACAGTTAAAGAAAACCATGGTAAGCACTTGAGAAGACCATCAAAGGCCTCAACAAAAATAAATAGGTAAAAATCACAGGAATGGCATGATTATCTTTGTTCATCCTACAGTTCGACTGATATATTGGCAGAGGAGTATCACTGATGTAATGCAGATAGTTTGGTTATATATTTATTGTACATTGATCAACTTCCAAGGTCTTATTGTCTCAATTGTTTTTGTAGATGTTGCCATTATGAAAGAGTACCCTTTGCAATGTGAAACAAATATAAATTATTCCGTATATCTTAACAGGCCATGTGCTCTCTATGCGCCGTTGATTTCCGCATCCAGTACCAAAACAGGTGTTTTCAGTCACTCATTCATCGGCACATTTGTTTAGGTCACACAAAAACATATAACCCCCCCAAAATACACACCCAAACAGCCAGAATAACTTACTAAAGCGTCTTTGCTTTGATATTTAACACTTCTAACTGATGAACAACCATCAGGGCTTACACTTTTTTTTTCTTTTTTCCCCCCAATAGTCAGTGCTAATAAATATTTCTTTCGTTGAGACGCGTATATGTGCCAAGACAGAGCAACTGTTGGTTGAATCCTTCACACGTCTCAGAATACCGAATGTAAAACTAACACAAAAGCTGCTAAATATGTGACAATGAGCCTGCTGATCATTCGCACTGAGAAACCGAGAGAAGTGATTCACATTATTCGTGCAGACGTCTGCGGAGCTGTTACTTTTCATAGTGGCGTTTGGTAGAGTTAGAAATTGAATTCATTTCTCGTACGGATCGTGAGCATCCCGGCAGCGAGATGAAACAAAGTTTAAACAAAAGCTGAACTGGATGCACATGGAGAAAAAAAACACAACACAGTGTGTCCGAGAGCTGAATTTTCCTTTTAAACTAAAACATATAAGCTGGTTTTTCTGAGAATGCTTTGAACTGTGCAGGTTAAACCACAAACATTTCAGAACACGGGTATCAGAATCTTGGAAATGTCTGACATACATGTTAAGGCAAATATTAGCTTCATTCTCCCAATTTAGACAATGTTAAGTGAGTAGAGCTACAGATGCAAATGTCCAGAAACACTGAAAACTTATCGCTATTCCCTACTTCAGGCCACAGTTAATTAAGGTGAAATAAAAATGACATGTTGCGGTTATGCAGACGCGTACCTGCTGCGGTACAGAAAGTCTAAAGTGAGGCCGCCTCTTACACCCACCGCAACCAAAGTGGTCTGAGCTGAGTGATCGACCCACAGTGCCATCCTCCCCATGTCTACGGGGCTACAAAAATACACAGTCCAATTTGATAAAGGCATATCTGTCACATTCAGCAGATTGACAAAGTTCCACATCCTATTAAGTGGATCAAGCAACGAAATCCCAAATGAAACGCCATCAAGACATCAACCAAAGCAAAATCATAGGAAGTCAAAGCGCGTGAACAATGTCGATCACCAAAATAAATACCCTGTAAGCTTTTAAAACTGCATGTAAAGTGATTATGTTTCATTGATCAAGCAAAAAATACAGCAGTGATTACTGTACTGTATGTACTGCGTAACCAGAGGACTTAAGAGAAGTGTACGTTGATAGTGTTTTTTTTCATTACATTATGAAAAGGCAGTTCACGGTAGGCTACATGTGTGTGAAATCTTTAGAACCAGTATTACAGTACTGGAAGGTGTTGTATTCTACATTTCTTAGAAATGAAACAGGATGGAAGAAAGCTACATGATAAAATTCCCATTGGTCAAAATCTGAAGAAAGTCGTCCTGACCACAGGTTCTGGACCAGTAGTGTCAACTCGTAGTGTTTTAATAAATTATTACCGATATGATTGAAATGGTCAACATTTGACTTTGTTATAGGAACCTAATAAAAAAAAAATCCTCTGTATGTTAAATATAAAGACTTTAGTAGCATTCGCTTTGCTCTAAGAATGATTGTACCTTCAATTTAATACTTCTTACAAATCAATGCATGTTAGTTCTGACGAGATAAAGGATAGAGTAAAATTCAGTTAGGCAGGAAGGATCACATCTATTTTGCATTTCAAATTCATTTGGCTTTCACTTTTTTTTTTCACTACCATCTCATCATTTCACATCAGAGCAACATCCAGCCTTTACAGCAATAATCACTGGTGGAAACCATAGTGTTAAAGGGCAACGTTTGATCACGAGTCGGTGGTCTCAGCCCGTTTGTGATAGACAACCTCGCTCCTCATTTCCATTAACACTGGGAGGAGTAAAGTGAGTAGTATTTCATCGACTTCAGGACCCAGCTGGGCAGTCTTTGGGGTCCATCAGTAGTCTTTTGGTCCAGTCATAATACACCCTGCTCAGGGCAGAGGCCGATTACTAGGAGAGTTCCTGCGCTCGGTCGTAATCTGTGATCAGGCCTTTGATATGGGACAGTTTCTGATGAAGGTACTCGCATCGCTTCTTTTCTTCCCGATAACCAGGAAACTTCTGAAAGAGAAACAAAGGAGGTACCGGTGAGCTTTCAGTAAGATGTCAAAATCAAACAGAGCCTCTTGCAGGAACGTTTTAATATTCTTATGCCAAATCTGCCTTACTTTTTTTTTTTCTGGGAGGCTTGTTCAGATGGTTTAAGGCTGATTTAAGATTTTTTTTTTTTTTTAAATGAAAGAATTATGGAAACAATAGCGGATTAGAAGAAAAGAGCTGTGAAGCAGCTCATATCAATAAAATCTAAAAAAAACAAAAGCCTCTCATTAAAGTGGTACATTTCAGTGTGCATAACAGTGGTTCATGTATTAATATGTTCCTCCGTTAACCTATTGTGTACTGTTAGATGTGTTTAAAAACACCTTAACGTCCACCAGGTCACCGGTGAAACCTTTTAGGATTGGGTTAACATTTGAACTGATGTAGTCTACGTTTTTTAGTGTTTTAGTCACATGCTAAACACAGAAGATGCTCCCTTTCAAATGAAATCTAAAACATGCATTTTGGCCTTACTTTTATTCTGTTACAACTCTAAACCTAACCCTGAACTAAAGTTCATGTAACTTTTGTTAAGGGTTAGGTTTCCATGAAAAGGTTAATGTCTTACTTTCTTGTACTTGCGGTACTTTTGCAGTATTTGGTCCTCCATAAGCTGTAGAGAATAAAAAAAAAAGAAGATGTTAGAGTCTCATACATCAGCTGTTTTTAATCTTTTACTGGAAGTGGGGCAGTCATAGGCTCCTGGTGCAGACAGTACCTTGTACTCCTGCGTTCCCGGGGAGAGAGTGTTGATCTTTGAGCCCAACTGAACAAACATCTCTGTGATAGCCCCAATGCGGTCATGAAGAGCCCTGTATTCATCATACTCTGCGCAGAAATCGTCTTTATACTGTTGACGTTGCTCCAGGGCTGTTATGGTGCTGTATTTTCTGTAAGAATACACAGAAAACTCAGAGTTGATTTAAAAGCAGAAAGGATCTCTAGAGCCATAAAAGAATGGGAACAGGAAGCTCTGTTTTTTTAACCTAATCCTTCCAGTAGATGGCAGTGCAGAACGGTGGAGTGAAACGTCTGACACGTCACTGACTGAACAGTGAGATGTGTTGACCAGATGTATAAATGTAAGACATAAGCTCATTTGTTTTCAAAGTCATCTTCTTGTGAAGCTCTGTGACAGCTCGTTTAGACACGAGCTTTACTTCCCTCTATTTATGTGAATGTTTTGGAGCTCAACCGAACTCTGCTGGGACAAGTGGGTTACTTTTCTTACCAACAGTGGGTTAGACTCTGAAACCAAAACCCTTCAGTGACGGATGATGTCAACAACAACTCACATGGACCGACTGATGTTCTGACAATTTTTTGGAATCCATCCCTCGATCATAAATCCCCCCCTGAGTTTGGAAATACGTTATAGCAATGTCAGGGACACAATGTGTGTTTAATCTTACATTAAATAGTCGGGCAGCTCCTCCGCTGTGGTTCGAATGACAGGCGTATTCTGTCCCTCGTGGTCTGTAAATAGGAAAAACACACAAACCAAAATAAAAGGTTAAAGCGGCCCGCTAATGCAAATATGACAAAGCCCACAACTTATCAAGGCTGATGGAAGCATTTATCACTGTCTCCGATAACAGATCTGATCCAAAGCAGGTGGTGACGTCAGCAGCACAGAGTAGGAGGCAGCGCTGCCTGCTGACTCGCTCGACCGTAGGTCACCCAGCTGTTCCACAGTCAATCATCAACAGACTAGACCGCACAGAGTGAGGACTGAGGGCATCGAAAGTGTTACAACCCTCAACACTGGGACTGTCACGATAAGAAAATCTTACTTCACCAGATGCATTGTCAAACTTTTCCCGTACATTTTAAGCCACTAGTATCGTGTACGTCTAACAACAGTTTAAAAAAGAAACGTTCGGTTCATCTAATGAAGAAGAAGAGCCATTTACTGGCATTGAGCATATAAATAAAAATGTCTGTTCGCCATTTTTAGGCTTTGTAAACAAAAACTGCACAGGGCTAGATTTGATATGAATAAGGCTTTAATTCTACAAAGCCTATTCCTGAAATATACAAAGAAATTACTCAGAATCACAGGGAACAATAGATTTTGGACACAACCATATTGACAGGTACCGAAAGAAGTTAAGCTCCTCACGGTGAAGGAGAATGAGATAAGGTCACTAAGAGTGCCAGTCGAATGGTGTAAAACGATGTGGAAACAGTGCTGAAATATGACGTTTATGTTCATTTCTATACAGGTGAATGGAGATGATTATCACAACTATGGAACTACTCAAATAATTGCAATAAGGCGATAACGTTACAATCGTGACTCAACGCTCTGAACTCTTAAAATATATCAATTGTTCTTTCGGCTTCCAGCAACAACTAAACTAAATCTCGAGGGCTCTTTGCTAAATGAAAGATGATGAGAGCACAAGAACATGCACGAAGTGTAACAAAAACTGACAGAGAAGACATCTTAACAGTTTTAAAGCCTTTTACCTTTGAGATTCTCTTGGTTCTGCTTCAGGTCCGGACTGGTCTCTATCCAGTCTGGTTTTAATCGCTCTCGCTCCTTGTCTTTGTGCTTTTTGGACCGTTTCTTTTTGTGTTGGCCGTTCGCGAACTGTTGGTCGGTGCAAATGGAGGTTTCAGTGTGTGGGGGCCTGGGGCTGGGTGCGGTGGGAGCTGGCTCCGTCCTCTCCAGTTTGGGAATAGGAGCTGACCCGCTGTGTTTGTGCGGTGAGTACAGGCCATTTGGGCTTGACTGGAGATGATTGTTGGTTTTGTCGAACTCCGCTTTAATCTGTGCACTAGTGTTTCCGTGACTCGAGGAGCTACGAGCCCCGTTTGTGGCGTAGTCTCCGCGAGAGGGCGAATGCTGAGGCAAACACTGGTCTAACAGTCTTTGTTTTTTCGGGGTCTGACAGTTGGGTGGATCAGAAATTAATGGCCGTTTCTGCAACAACAAAAAAAAGCACAAAAAAAAACAGCGATTAGTTTGGTTTAATGCTTTTAACATGACAGTTCAAGTTACGTGTGTCAGGAGTCCTTGTAGCATGCACAACAATGCACACTGTTTCACTCTGAAATGTATTTAATCTACTCAGTCTAATTACAGATGCATCACAATCTTCAGGAAATTCCTTATCTGTTCTCTTACAGAGAGAAGCAATGGGGAAATGCGATTCATTCGAAGTGAATAATTACCACGGAGAGATTCTTGGCAGGACTGAGTTGTGAAGGAGAGTCCCCAGGAGTTTTGTGGAATGAATGGTTGGACTGGGGACTCTTCAGCTGGCTACTGTGGAGTGGTTGAAGTTTCCTGAAAAAAAGATTAAGAACACATCACCTTCAGCTGCACAGTTTGTCTTAATTCTGTGAGGTAAATGGCCTGTAAAGCTAAACAGGAAGAGGCAGTATGTAGGTCATAAACGCTTGCTTTGGCAGATTTATGACGAGCAAGTCGATGAGCAACTATCATTTATTATGACACGCCTTTCAGAGAAAAGTCAGAGGTAGCTGCTTTTCCACTGAAAAAGGAACCATCTTGCAAAACCAAACCCTCATTCTTTATTTTAATTTTTATCAAAGCTATTTTTTTTTATTTTTATTTAAACATGTTTTTTTACGGCTTGTTTTCTTTTGTGTCTCTGGTGATACAATCAGGAGGCAACCCAATTGATTGAACACAGTCCAGTGAGCAGAACAATAGCTGCAGATTTAAACCCTGTAGGACCAAACCCTCTTCTCTGTTAATCTGCTTCCTACAGCGCCTTCCTCAAACAGTTGTCCCCCCCCACCCCACCCCACCCCCGCCCCCAGCAGACTCATGCTACTCTCTTAGTCATGTGGTCCGGGAAAGAGACGTTCTCAACAACTTTAGCATTTACATGACAGTAGTAAGAGAGCCTGCACTGAAAGACCCCCAACAAAAGAATAGACCCGAGGAAAAACTGTGGAGCTGACAGTACAGGCAATCATGGCTTTACCACACTTAGCAAACAGTTTGATTACCTCAATTGTAGACTTTTTACACTCATCAGGAGTGGGGAACAGAGGGGGTTGTGCAATCAGCCGGCAGGACTTGCACCTTTTTTTTCCCAAAATGCACATGAAGCACATGTACAACATGTTTACTTGCAGGCAAGGAAATGTATGAAGGAGGAAGTTCACCCTGAAAAGCTCAGCCTTGCTACTCTGAACCTTCCAAGCTAATGCTACTTGGCAACACAGTACAGGGAATATTTTCCTCTGCTTTGATGTGTCCATTAAGAGATTCATCAGTGCAGAGAAGTAGTCATTTAGAAGCTCTCCTTTCAACATGATCACAGCAGACTTCTACATTAATTCAGTGGCCTTTCTGTATTAACGCCAGCACTGACAAAACGCATCAATCCCGTAGCTTTTTCTGTGTTATCTGCCAAAGTGTGCCTCTAAAAAAAAAAAACTTTCTGTTGTACATTTCCAAGTCAAGTTCTGTTGGTGCTGTACAAAACGGATAAAGATTGGGCTAAATTCCATTCATGTTTATAACACCCACCTGATCAGGAGCCTGTGGATGAGTTGCTTCTCCTCTTCTAAATAACCGGGCCAGTCTCTCTGGACGTGTCTGTAGAGCTCATCTTTCAAAGAATAGCTGTGGTCTTTAAGATTCAGCTTGCCAACCTGAAAGAGGGTTGTTCCCGGTGTTAATAAATCAGCGGGAAGATGACAGAATAATACAGTTCTCAGAAAAAGAGGCCATCTGAGGTCACAAAACTATCAAACTGTGTTAACCTGCTATGCTCTAGCTTCAGTCTAAATAAAACATGAGCTATCCGCAGCAGACTGGGTTTATTTTTTTTCATGGTAAACAGTTTAACCCTGCCCTTACACAACTTAATCCTCCTGATATAAATCTATCCAAACCAGCCACTTTCAATTCTGAAAGTAGTCAGATCCCAGTTGGAGACACCCCACCCCTCTCCTGTCAAAACACAATCTTCTCCTCCAAAGATAATTAAAGCACAGCCCTAATTACAGCTACCAGCAGCAGCAGCAGTCTCCACTTGATGATTGCAGTGGGACACTCAAACATTGTGAACACAGGAAATATGCCAGAAATAAACTTACTGACATAACCTTTTTAGATCACAGTTTTTAGCCGTGCAGCAGTTCTCTGTTTGTTAGTATTATTAGCAAAAACAGCAAACAAGGGAGTACTTTGTCATTTCAGTCCTTTCAGTGCTAAAAGCAGAACTTGTTAAGGATCGTTCATGCGTGTGCACTATTCATTGCATATGATTATTCACAGAAAACCCACAATTACATCACATTATTTTTGTTTACTTGTGGCGGTTGACAGTACTTCATCATTAGTCGACAATGTGTCTTCATAGCAATGTGCCAGATGTCTCACCTCATCCAGTACTGAGGTCAGGTCAGCCTTGTCCTTTGGACTGGCCCGCTCCCTCTCCAACCACAGTAGCAGCTCAGGTTTCCTGTAGGCCTTTAAGGCCAGGAGATGAATGATGCGATCCCTCAAGGGCCGGTGTGCTACAGGGCTAGGAACCAGGCTCCTCTTGTTGCTGGGGGAGTGCTTGTTGCTGCTATCTGAGCCTGATACCAAACCCTGCTTCCTCTGGACCTTCACGCACTTACCTAAGATCAAAACAAAAGGGACAGACAGCAGAGTTTTAACTTGACATTTGGGACAGATAAGGGCCGGTAGCTTTGGTCATAGGTAGTGACACATGAAGTTATCATAGCAGTAATCTAAGGCTGTTTTTGTGGCTACACAGTGAGTACTCCACACAAAAGAAGAGCGAAGAGGAGCAGTGAGAGAGATTGTAACTGATCTGATAACAAGATTCACATATGTTGACATTATCCTGTTATAGACCAGCCAACCAAGCCAGTTATACAAATCACCACGATTCTGAAAGACAGGCCCGCACATGATGGACAACTTAATACATTTTATCTTCAGCCTATCTTTCTATTGTCATGCAATCACTTTTATGCAAACCAATAGATAGAGCATGTGTCGCACTTTCAGCCCAATCTGAAAAAGTTATTTGCATACATAAATACCCTGAATCAGGTACTGTGCTCATAGACTGTTCTGTGTTGCTGCAAGTGGAAAATGGTGAAAGGGTTGACAGTAGGGTTAGCCTACTGCTGAGTAAACAGAGAGGCATGGAAACTAAAGGAACTAACACAGAGGGCCTTTCTTCCTGTAGCAGTACTAATTCATTTGAACCCAGGCAAGCAATGCTTATAGATATCTGCAGACCTTAATCTGATTACAAGTTTAAGCCATACTTTGGAGGTTGCTATAGGTCGAAGACTAACAGCCGTTTCACAGCGGACCACATGGTAGACTGTCATATGGTGAGCAAGACATTTTCACTAAGAGCAACTTCACTGCACATGAAATACTTCTATTTCAACTGCATGTTTTGTTTTCTAAAAGTGATTAAGATTCAGGTTTCAGTTTTACAACTAAGCTGTATGTAATTTTGTCATTTGCAGTATTCACTGGAAGATTCAGAAGGAGGCCTTCTGTAAAGCCGCCTTGCAAAATTGCAACAGTCTTGCAGGTACTTGTTTCAACATCCCTTTATGCAAATATCCTTCCTGCACTGAAACAACCAGTGCTGCTACATTTTAAACAGGCAGCAACTAGAACTATTGTTTATTGAAGTCGCTTGAGGGAAGTTTAAAGTCTATCGAGGCAGCTTTGTGGAATTACACTTCTGGTGATGGCAGTGATGTCTCACTTAGGTAAAGTCGTATTCATACAGTGTTACGGGCATTTAGGGCAATAATGAATAACCACAAGTGTTTGTGACGGTAGAGAATAATATAATTTCAAACACTAACAAAAAAATAAATGACGTTGTGACGTTAATAACTCCAGGTGTGCACGAATGTCATTTTCTTTTTTGTCAGTGCTTCTTTCCCTCTTGGATGAAGCTGAACTTTAAATCATACATTATTATCTAAATTGTGGACATTTTTCTTCTCTGAAACCTATAATTTGGCGTTGGTATATGGACATTTTTTGGATGAGTATAGCATTACTGTACCATAAAAAGACAGTCAGTCACCACAAAACAACTGTGTGCTTTCTACTGCACACGGCGCATAATGTCATCCATAAGCCATTTATTTCACTCGCAGTATCCTTTCACTGCGTGTTTTTAATCAGAATTTATCCCGGCTTTTCCAACATTTATTACATGTGCCAGATATGTCACATTATTGGAAAAACCTCTGACACTACTCTGCAAAGCACTGCATATAATGTAGAGAAACTGCCATTTAAAGCAATTATTCTATACATTATGTTGTAGTGATGGTTAGCACAGTGTTGTCATTCATAACATATGATCTACACAAGCATTTAAATTCACGTGGGGGCCTCTAAACGCCATGAAGCCTCATGACTATATCCTTTATAAATGAGTTCCATAAAGATGGAACATGGTCAATTTAATGGACAATGACATTGAAATCATAGCTCATGCAGGGAGATGGCAATGAATACGGAGAATTAATTACAAGGAGGAGTTACTCATGAAAGGCACAGATCACTTGAGGTTTGCTGTGGCCTCGTCTTTAGATGATATTTAGAAATATTTTATCGAGTGAAAACACATTAAATTCAACTCAGTGTAATTACATTTTTAGGCAAAACTTCATCAGCATGAGACTTGTTAGTGCATACTTCTGGCAAACTCAATCACATTAATGGTGCCGGCAGGCAAGCTGGCACAGTGCCTGAGCAATCTGGTCAAAATGAAAGGAAAATTACAAGAAAGAGAGGCATCTCTCTTGCATGAATAATTGCAACACAGCACTTTGATCAATTATGTGATAACTTCCACACCATATGGCAATTATCTGCAGGATGAAATGGTGAGAAGCAATGGTTTAGAAGCATTCTGGGAACATGAAAACTCTCCGGTTATCTGTCCTTGATCCGAACATGCTTGAAGGCTACCGTGCACAACAGAATGTAGATACTGATATTGGGCAAATGCTTACTTGGCCCAGGCTTGATCTCGATTGCTGAGCGGCTCCAGATGTCCTTCTCCACCTGAGACATGCGCTCCCGGGTTGTCTGGTAGGAGTCATCTGTTGCACAAACCGTGATCTTGTCCTGAATGCTACCCTTGCCCTCCAGGAGATCCCTGCCCTCCCTGGAGGAGAGATGACGAGAGAATATTTAGAGTTGAAGCTTACAAATTCTCTAGCTCAGCTCGAACAACTGGCCACTTGTCAAAGACACACATTGGTGCAACAGTACAATGATATGTGGTGTTGTCAGACACACACATAAGAGTTTGGTGGCTTGTTTCTAAATGCAAATTCCAATCCTTATTTGTGACGTTTCACTCTGAAAAACAAATGCACACTTGTAAAAGATTAAAAGACTTCTCTGAGATGCAGATCAAATAAAGCTGCTCTACTGTAACCCTTTAACCAACCCTTTGACCCTGCATAGACAAAACACTACGTCTCTGTTCTCAATTATTACTCGTCACACCTTTGAGGTCAGTTCTGGCATGCCAGCCTTTGGGTGTTGTTGTAGTCTTGTAGTATGACAGTGTACTGTCTGTTGTAATAGTATTAAAGAGGGAGGCAACTGTTTGGTGAGGCCCTGCGGTCTCAGTCTGACACCAAATTTACTACGAAATTCAATTTGTGGTTTACTGTGGAAACAGTTATGTGTGCTGCTTACCCTGAGACATATTGGTGAATGCAGTCGAAGCTGGACTGAGGTTTGTCTTTGCTGTCACTGGATAGGTAGAATGAGAAGACTCTGAATCCATCTGGAGACTCAGGAGTTGGAGCTGGGATCTTTATGTACTGTGTAAAAGAGAAAGAAATGGAGACATGAAATTATTAGAAACATGACAACATGTAATTGTAGCGAGAGGACACTCCGTTTCTGTTTACAAAGGTTAACTCGTGGTAATTTTTAACATGTGACAGTCTTAGAGTGTTCTCTAGGACACTTTGTCATACTTGAGTTTATCTGTGAGCAGCGCTAATCAGATAGCCGTGTTATGTAACAAGCTAGTTTTATCCTTTCTAGTTGTAGCCTGATCTGGAAAAAGTGGAAAAAGACTGGATGAATCAACTTCTTTCACTGAAACTGATGAGAAAAATCTTGACCCGGGTGGTTTCTGTTTTTTCCCACAATAAATGTGACCTGAATAATCTCCCATTTGGGTCAATCACTGAGGCTACATGGTACCTCCCAGGTCAGGGATGATGACCTGGAGCCGGTTGAGGGAGGAGCCTGTCTGAAAGGCAAAACATAACAATAGTGTAGCGGGCAGCTTTTTTTACTTGGGTGATAACCTCTTCTGTCACTGCTCCCTAGCAACAAAAAAATGAAGTCTATCTCTGTCAGGAACCTGTTACATAAAATGACCCAAAAACCTATTTCTACCAAAAGGACAGTTCCAGATAGAAAGTCATTAACCAACAGGTAACATGTCCTTTAAAACACGTTGGGCAGTCACTCTCTTCTTCTTCACTGCCTGCAGCTGTGTTTCAGCCTGAAAATGCAGTTTAGTACTTTTGTTGATAGAATGTCCTAGATTCAGGACAAGCCCGATGATTATCACTCGTCCTTTACAAGCATGAGTACTTGCCTACTGATGGATAGTTCTGTTTTCTCATTTTTAATGTGAGGTCGCTGCAAGATTTTTTCCCTTTTTGTAGCAGACCACATGGTTCCACCTCAGGCCAAAGCACACAGGCACTTTTAACTGCAGGTTTCAAGAAAAACAAATGTCAGTCCGATGGACTTGAGGCTGCCGCTTTAGTTATCAGTCGTAAGTGATTGATTATAAGCTGACGGGCTGGGAGCGCAGTGCCCCTGGCAGATGTGGCAGGCAGGACTATAGCTGTCACAAATGCCCAGTCATGCAGCAAAGCCATAAGCAGTTTTTTTGCAGCACAGAGCCAATGAACGGCTCCTCTCGTGACACCCCTCCTCCTCCTCTTCTAAAAACCCAACACATGCCATTCACCCTACCCCCATCGGCTGCTAGCTTTCCTTCATGTGCACGGCCCACCCATGTCAACACAAAACGCAAAGCCGCCCACAATTCCATGGACACTTGAGAGACACAGCTGACCATTAATTCTGACCTATTTATGTCTGAACATTTACATGAAGTGGTAAGGCAGAATCCTGCATATGTCTGCTTTGGGGTTTACGCTAATTAAGAACAATCATCCAAAAAAGCATCAAAGTGAACAGGACCAAGAGGCGAGCCATATCCTCAGGACCTTTTACTTTTAAGAGAGTGAAGTAGTAGCCGCTTAGACCAAAATTAGAAGCAACAAGTTTCTAAAATGGGGTTACTGATGCAGGGAGAGGCATGCAGAAGAACTGCATTTGAATTTGTTTTAAAATGCCCTGCTCTGTAAAAACCAGTTCCCGATCAGACGAGAGCACGGTTTGCACATTTAGCATTGCAATAGTGCCACCACGTCCCCTCTGTCGGTCTGTGGCAGCAGTAAGCGCCCCCTCCAGCCATGCATTAGATTTGCCTGTCACCCCCATCCATGCCACCGTGCACACTTCACATTCAAATTCTAATCAATGTCACTCAGGTCAGACTGTTCAGAGGTCGCCCCCGTTTTATTCACAGCTTCCTTCTCAAGCTTCATAACCATATGTCATTTATCCCATTAGTTCCCAGCTCCTGACTCTTAAAGCCTGTCTGTCTCATCTCAGGATCACAAACTCAAAAACTCACGGGATGCTAAATTTGAACTGAATGCGGGAAGAAAGACCCAAATTGCTGCCTTTCTCTACGTAGAAGAGTTAATGAAAACATCAACAGGTTTGCAGTTAGCTGGCAGCCACAGTGGCAACAAGTGGCAATTGTGGGATGACAAAAACATAGTGAAACTGTAGAATTACAAAGTGAGGGAACTGACTGAGTAATGTTACGGACGCTGCAGTGTAGCTATAAGCTAGAAAATATTACTTAACGAGAAGCTAATAGTCATACCACGCTAGTGAGGTTTGTAGCTATAAAAAGTCTCAAATAAATGGACAAAACAACATGAGCGACACTTAAGGATTCAAACTACCACAATAATCTGCATGTTGGATTGTGCAGAGACTGCGTTAACTATGATCCAATGTACTTGCCTCAACTGTAAATCACTAGTTGACAATGATACTGTTTTATATCTCATTAACTTCAGGATATGACGTCTTTGTGATCATTATACTGAACCCGATCAGTACAAAAGCCCACAGTACAAAACAAGCAACTTGGCAGTTAATTTACACCATACAGTTATAGAAAGTTGTGTCTCTGTGACTGCAAAAAAAACCAAAACTAATCATCAAAGTTAATTTATGCAAAGTTGCTCATTTCATCACGATCCCACCCAGGCTGATGAAATTAACTCTGACTTTTGATGTGTTTAGTCAGTGACACCACTTGTACCAACAGGTTTGTGTTCATGAAGCTGCTGCCAGTCAAGAAGTAGGTGTAGATTTACATAGAGACGCTGAGTCATAGACATCTCCTAATGGAGGTTTGGTCTGATCCCCCCGAGGCTGCGAGTGTGTGTGTGTTTTCCCATTTTGTCTTTTTTTAGAAGACGACTCACACTCCCACAGGTCACATGTATGGAGTGAGGTCAAATGCCTCAGTAGTTACACAGTAACTGACGGTTTAGCCCCCATGTCACTATGTCATCAGTCAAACTGGGGAAATAAATACTTACTTACTTACTTGTTTAAAAAACGCCATCTTCCACCAAAATGTGAGTAAATTAGCTACAAAGAGCACAAACAGGTTCATTGCTCTAATTAAGGTTCATACAGAGCTAATAACAGATATGTTATTATTATTATAGAAAAGTAGGACTCCAGTACTCCCAGGTCAAAGACTGGGTCACTTCGAGTCTTACACACAAACACAATACATGTAACACCCGAGAATCTGGTTACATGTATCAACCAAGTGCATTCGTGTAAGCAAACTGGTTTTGCGTATTTGATCTGTTGGATATTAGTTTATATTGACACAATATGCCTACATGCATTACGTTTGACTGTGTGCCTCACTCTGAATCACAAAATGTGACAAATCCTATGATGAACATGAACGATATTGAAATTAAGTTCCTTAAATTTGGTAAAATACGTCAGTGTTATTTTTTATAATATACTCTTCGTAGTAGACATTAACATCTTTGGCTCTATTAACGCATAATTAGAATTTGCTATTCATGATGTAGTTATCCAAGGGATAATTATTGAATCAGTCTTATTTGTACAGTTCAGAACCAGGGAAAGAATTCATTAACTCGCTTATGGTCCATAGTATTCCAATTATGATGTGCAAGTCTTTTAATCTGATGATTAATTAATCAGAGAATAGCTTAATGTGGTATTAGCATCATCCGAGTATGTTATTAACATGTGTCAGTTAAGTAAAATGGAGCAGCTTCATAAAAGAAACACAGCATGTGTGCGGTAATACTGCCCATAACCATGATCAGAATGGAGCTTGGCCGTTAGACAGTTATAGCCACAACTACCAAATGGCATCAGAATGGCAATCTTTTGCACCTTGTCAGCGCAGCCCCCCATGGAGCGTACAGGCTGATACAATAACTGCCTCTGTGGCCTCGGCCCAGCCACATCTGCTACTCCAGGGCCTGTGTGTTTGGAGATGTCAAATACTTTCAAGCTGTTGTAAGGTGTGAACTGGCCTGGAACAGAAAATCTTGGCAGGGGGCTCAGCAGTTGAACAAGGACAAAGGGCACCGTCAGTGATGCCCTTGTAAAACTCCATCTTTAACTCCCTGACCATGTTTAAACTGCTCATCTTTGATGGGGTTAAACAGAGTTCTTAACCCTGCCATTTGGTGAGGAAGGAAAAAATAGCTTCACTAAGGAGATGCACTTTTCCTCGTCCTGTGCTTCTGCAAGCCAAACATCTGCAGGGAAAGATGAGAGGATAGTTTCTCTTTCTGTCCTCCTTTCTTTTCTCTGCAAAGGAGAGCAAGAAGGCAGGGTTCCCAGCTCTGGTATTTGGCATGGCAGCACGGAGATGGGAGCAGGCGCCTGGATATGTGATTTACTCTGAAGTCTTTGCCTCCTGCCCCTGTCTGTACTGACACTAGTTACCATTGTCTCCTCATCTGAGCCTACTCAGCCATAGCTGCTCTGTGAGCTGCCCGTCTTTTGTTCTAGCTTCTTCCCCCACAAAGCTGAGTGCAATGGCCTGTCGGCCCGCCTGGATTATTCATGAACAGCGGGGACGTGTGGCTGTGTGTTGTTGGGGGGTAAAGGGAGGG
>JAPQRN010000022.1:11482612-11512637 GCA_037367275.1 Coranthus polyacanthus
ATTCAATGGAATAATACATTTTAAAGCACTCAAAGTGTTTGCTGCATTACACACAGCCCTAAGGGCTACATGAAACACGTTAAAGGTCCAAAAAGAAAACTGGGAGCACCACATTGCTTATATCTGAGAATATTTACATTAGAAGCAGCAGAGAGTATTTGATAACGTTTTGGATTCGCCACAAGCACCGGTTCCATATGGAGTTGAAGCACTGCATGTGTGCTCTATTGTGTCAATGATTATTTGATCAAGAGAAAATTGATCAACCTTTTACCTTCCTTCGGTGATTGATTGATTGTTTAAAGCAAACGTACCAAAGATTCGCCGGGTCTGACTTCTCTAATGACAAAAAAAAAAAAAATGCTGTTTTTTTTCTCCACTATTTTTCGACAACCCAATAATTGATTGATTAAAATAATAAATAGCCGCTTCCCCAATTTGACGCAGATACAGTTTAAAGCATAAGACAACAATTTTAATTAAATGTGAGCTTTCAACAGCCACACAAAGACGTGCGTTTAATAAATAATATCTTATAGAAACTGTGTAAGATCCTGGTTCCTGAGGACAAAAGCACAGTGGGAGTCCATCAGTTTGAAACTGTGTGTGTGTTTGCTGAGGTGGTCTTTGACTTGGAAAACTTTGAAGTAACCTCTCCTGCCTGCTCTGGCCTGGAGGAAGCTGTCGGGCTGTGTGAGCTCTGGAGTTTACTCTGCTTCACAGACCAATGAGCTCCGGAGCTGGGCGGGCTTCCAGGCGTGTAAAGGGCAAAAAACAATAATACACAAGAGCCCAGCAACAACTTGCAGAGTCTTACCACCCAATGCGGACTTACGGGCCTAACTCCATTTCCACATCAGGGTCTGGTTTTATTATGGCCCAGAACTAATACGCAAATACGCAAACAGACGTATTTGTTTTGACGGCTCAGAAAAAAGTCCACCAAATGAGTCCTACTACAGTCATAACTGTGGGACTGACTGTCTTATCAAGAATAGCTCTGGGAAAGACCATTTGGATAGACTAAATTATCTCTGCCTAATCTAATGGACCATAAAAGCTATCCAAAGCAATAAAACAGTCTCCCGAATCAGAGGAGTCGAATAATTTGCTTGATAGCTTGTTCATTAATTTATTCCCGAGAGCGAAACGGGCAGGAAAGAAAAAAAAAAAAACAGCTTTTTTTTTTTTTTTTTAACATTTAATGACTGACAATCATCTGTAGTCGCCCATAATCTAAATAATGGATTTCAGATGTAATTTATGTACGGAAAAGCAGAGAAAAAAAGCAGCAGGCTTTGAAAAGCCAGAGGCATACAAACCTCTGTCATATGGGAACTTTAATACCTTTTGGTTTTCGGGAGATTACGCTTTGATAAACAAGCAGACATGAACAAATTAAAAAAAAAAAAAAAATACCCCGAGCCGCTCCTTTTCTGCTCAGAAAAAACAAAAAAAAAACAAAAAAAAAAATGTACTCAAGGTTTACGAGAATTTAATGAAATCCCCCATTCATCAAAGTCTATTGAATTGCCTGTTATGATCACAATAAATCAAGCTTAAGATGCCTTCTACTGTAACAGAGCCAGAATAAACCAACAGAGGCTACATTTATCAGGCACCGGTGGTTTTTTTGTCGATGAGATCTGAGCAGTCCACAGTCCAACGAGCTGTTTAAAGTTTACTTTCCCCCCCACCACCACCACCACCACCACCACCCCTACCGATACGAGAACACGCAGTGTTTTCAGTGGAGATTTTTTAACAGTTCCCGGAGTTGGGAGGCGATTAAGAGAAAAAAAAAAAAAAAAAAAAAAGAAAATATAGACGGGAAGCACACTCCAGCTCACGCATTTCAACTCGATCATTTGTCTTACCTTCAGGTTCTGGTAGGCTTCGAGGGTCCGGATGGCGGTGTCAGTGAGTTTGACGTGGTACAGAGTTTGATTCGGGGTGTTTTTGTTGATTTTGCCACAGGAGAGCCCATACCGATGCTCCTGTCTCAGCGCTGCCATTTCTACAACTGAAGGCTATTGGCGACATTCTCCCCGAACGTCACGGAGGAGAGAGCGTGTGGGCGGGGCTAACACGCACACGTACGCACGTATGTATGTTTACATGTGTTCAGGGGACATTGTGTTAACATTACGTGCATGTGCGTTCATTTTTACAGACCCCGACTCATCGGGATCATAACATGCCTACACATATAGTTTGCTAATGTAATTATAAATGATTCCTAAAGCTTAATACGCCTTAACCTGAAGTCTAATGATATGCATGATGGGGACCCACGGGGGACACGTTAGGTATGTTTCAGGGGACTTTATGTTAACATTAGACGGCATCAATATTTAAAGATCAGAACCAACCGTAACCTTAACAAGCCCAACCAAATTCCATACCAAACTCAACCTAACTCTAACCTAATTCTAAGCTTCTTTAAAAGCCTAAAAGCCTAAAAATCTATTAATTTTTATTGGTCCTGTTTTGTTTTGTTTTTGTTGGGGGGGGTGCACACGCGCAGACACACACGTACACACCATGTCTATTTGTAAATTCACATTCTTGTTCTCCACACTTTAATTAACCACAATGAATATTTTAATATAACCCCATGCAATGGGTTGACTTATCTCGAATTTATCTCTGATTTACATTATGGAGTATTTTGGCCCCATGAGGGGGAGGGACACACACACACACACACACACACACACACACACACACACACGCACACACACACACACACACACACTCACCACGGACACGCTTTGTGTGTTTACAGTTGTCCAGGGTAAACACAGACACTCTGCGGCACACACGTACATAATGTGTATATTTACAGGTGTAGGTTACAGGACTTTCATTTAACATTACATTCCTTTTTTGTGGCCCTAACTAACCACAGTATATATCTTACCTAAAGTAATGAAGCTTAAAAAAGGTTTAACCCTAAATGTTAATGATTTACAATAGGACGGCCTGTATTTTGGCCCCGTGAGGAGGAGGGGCACACATGTTGTGTCATTGATTTCCTGGAGCCTTACTCTAACCACAACACGCCTTACTCTTATCCAACTTTAACCTTAAAGCAAGTCTTCACCCTCAAATTAGACTGTTTGCATTATGCACACCTGCATTTTGTCCCCATAAGTGAGCCAAATTCTGCGACTGTGTAAACAGATTTATGTTCCCATAATGCAACATGGCAACACTCTCGCACACATATTTTATTTATGATTTATTTCACTTTCCAGGTCACATTTGTTGGCCACTTGTGCACTTGGAGCCTGTATTTATTTTGTCTTTGATCTATTTTTGGATTGTGAATGGTCCAGGCTGCACTCCTCCAACTAGATTAAGTATTTTGTGTATTTCTGAACATTCTGAACATGTACAAGGAAACATCGACTCACCTGCACACAAAAAAGTAAGATGAAAAAATCAGTTCTGTATTGAGATATGAGATATTAAATATGATCTGGTCAAAGTTCATTTGAACTATATTTATAATATATGGTCATATTTTGTATCTCGGATAATCATTCATGATATGACATTTTTTGTAAGATCTTCATGTTTTAGATACAAATATGAATCTCAAATCTAAATAACTGCTGTCAAACAAAGTTTAACACGTTCCCTTTAAAGTACTTGAGCAGAAATGCAGCATGAAATGAAAACACTCGAGTGAACAGGCTCCACAGAAACATAAAAATGAAGGCATTTCTACCCACAATGTGTGTCATTTCACCACATGTCGCGAAATGAAATGACAAATGTGGTATTTGGACTAATTTAATTCCTGATGAATGCTTTGGCTGTGGATTAAAGAGCAGCCTCACCGTCAATAATGCAGCGTTTATTTGAAATATGGCTTAAAGGATGTTAATGTCTAACCACATTTATGCGGCTTATGCAAACTGCAAACTTTATCTTAAAGTTCACCTCAGATATTGGAAAAATGAACCTCAGGCACTTGTCTTTGTTTTTAGCTAACATAAACATACAACGGGCGTGAATATCACCAGCTAGCTTCAAGCCCTGTCATACCATAAATGTTTGCACATCCTAGTGAAAGGCTACTGAACTTACCGGTGGTGCCGCATTAAATATCCACCGAAGGAAAGAACAAACTCTTCCTGGTTAAATATTTACATCTGAACATTTATGTATATTTTAAGGATGCAACAAGTATATCATTTATTTTCTCTGTGAACCTGAACAGCACACTTCGTTCAAAATCTATGTAGGTGTAAAAACGCTTTCCAATTTTGGAGAATTTTCAACTTCACTTCAACCAAATATGCACATGATATGAAGTTTAGGTCCTGCAGCAGTGTCATTTATAATCCAGCGTTAGCTTCACTGACTGTTGTTGGTTGTGACGGCTCATCTATGCATCTTGTGCCACTTCTTAAAAAGTGAAACAAAAATCTCCCCGTGTAACTCCAAGCAAATTGAGAGCTTGTGGTATCTTCTGAGATTTTATTGGTAGATTGCATTCATGGAAACTGCGTTATGGGGCACGACAGTGAAGTCATTAAGAAGCTTACAGACGTTCTGGCAGATTAGGTTTTTCTCATCTAATCCTACAGATTACCACTGCACAAGCCTGCTGGCTGAGAGTGCTTCATTGCGCTGCACAGTTTTCTTTACATTGATCATTTCTTTGTTTCTGTCGCAGCAGTGGACTACGTAGACTAAGACGGACGAGCAGGAGAGAGAGGCGGTCAAAGGGCAACAGAACTGCAGAAACTTCATAGCTACTGACGGGACAAAGCTTTAAAAAAACGTGGATAAAGCCAGGATTTGGAGATGCAGTCGGAGTTGGAATTACTGAAACACAACATGGGTGCTGTGTTTTTGTAAATATTACATCATGGAGATATTTTTATGTTGCAACAGGGCATAGGTGGCAGAAATTGGTTCACAACAGGACAATTTATCTACACATTCAGTGAGTGGATCATTGCTGGACAACAAGGATTGTGTCTTTTGGAGACTAATGCAGATGGTGTCCATTGCTCTGCTTAGTGAAATGGAGTCAAAGCCATATTGTGAAGAGCATACAGACCCTGCAGCGGAGTCGACAGAGGTAAAAGAGGCCGTTTCTGAGCTTCCAAACAGAGACAGTCCCACTGAGCAGCCCTATGGGTCTGCAGAGGAACACGAGGAGCTGTGTAAGAAAGAGCAGGCTGAAACAGAAAGCATCACAGGAGAGAGTAAAACCTCTGATATAAAAAGCTCCTCTGAACCTGAGTGCAGTAATGCAGAGACAGAATGCAAACAACAGAGGAAACTGAGAAAAACAAATAGCTGGAAGATGGTACGATTCCAAGATCCATCAGAAGACAACGATGTGTCGGGGAGGGACAGCTCGACAGAGTGTCTGTTTCCACAGTATATGATGGAGGAGTGGACTTCCTTGACCTTTGAGGAGTTGTTTATGGCTGAAGATTGGCAGGACGTCACAGGTAGGCTTGAGGAGTATACACACCACATTACATGTTTCTACATTCACCCCCAAAAAAAAAAAATCAGCTGATTCTGTTTTAGGTTTACAGTAAATTGTATAATATTGACCCCCAAATCACAGAAGAAGAAAAGTCGCACAAATGAGTTCAAGGTCAGTTGTGAGCATGTGTGTGTGTGCAGATTAACCCTCTCCATGATCTTCTCTCATGTTCTCACGCAGAAGACCGGCTGTTGAGGAAGAAGGTGCTGGAGCCAGGGCCCCCGCAGGCCCTGCGACCTACCTGGGGCCAGGAGGTGACCGTCAAGATGCAGTCCGTCCTGGAGGACCGCACTGTGGTGGAGAAGGACTGCAAGCTTGTTTTTGTGATTGGAGAGGGAGATGTAAACCAGGTAAAAGCTCTTAACCCTTAAACCTCCATCACAGGGCAGGTTCTCTAGTAGAGTGCAGGTATTACACTTCATTCACCAAATGAAACAGCGGCAAACAGTAAAAAGCTGGTTCATATGATGGAGAAATGATAGAATTCTAATGTTTTCAGCGCTCCTATGCAGTGTGGAAAAATATGGAAAAGTATGGAATTTTATTTTGGTAAATTCCAGGTCTGGAAAAGTATTGAAAAGAGAAAAGACAGTATGGAAAAAAAAACATTTGTATTTCCAGATGATTGCCCTTAATCTGTGAATTTCTAAAAATGAATTGATTATACAAGCCGAGTATGATCTGCAACGATTAATCAATCAGTTGTCAACTATTAAGTTAATCAAAAACTATTTTATTTTTTAGGAAAAACGCCTGGTTGGAGCAGGCATGTTAACTGATGGATTTCAAAAAAACATTTATTTACATAATACACATCAAGCTATTTGTGCTCAGATGCCAAATATGATCAGGTCCAGCCTGATAAATGTACGTCTAAAAAAGTATGCAAGTTTGAAGTGGAAAATGTAGGGAAATAGGAAGATTGAGACGCACAACACAAAGTTATCCTTAAATGCTCTTTGTGTAATTATGTAGAAAGCTGCAAATTAAACATGTTAAGTCAGTCATTTATGGTGGTTTTTCGACACCTGCAGGCCCTGGAGGAGTGTGTCTTATCCATGCAGAAGTGCGAGATCACATTACTGCTGGCAGATTCACAGTATGCCTATGGACTTCTGGGAAGGTAAGGACTTTCTGCTCATTGTCGTTTATTAGTAAACTTTTACAATTCAAGAGCAAAATAAAGTGGGTCAGTTATGTTTCTCTAAAGGTGGTATCTATGTATCATGTCTGTAAAAAAACCCAACAACCCAGGGCTCTTGTACCTGTTGCTGTGGGGGCAGCCTGGTTATCCAGGGTAGCGAAGTTAATGAACCATAAACAGGAGCAGATGGCTTCTTCCTAACACCCTTCAGAGGCAGCCAATCAATGGTGTGTTTCTAACCTCCCAACCTATGGGAGTGCACTGCTCATATTACGGCCACTGGCTTAGGTTTATAACCTTTACACCATTAAAGAGCCAGTATAAACACAGACGAGATTGGTGTGTCACTGACGAAAACCCATTGTTTATGGTTTCATGTTTACTCGAGATAACCTGAACATGTGAGAATGAGACGGCTCTGCCTCTGAGGCGGCTGTGATTACAGCGTATAGTCTAAATGTTTGAAGCAAAATTGGAGGGAAAGTTTGATTGAAAATGTGTGTTACTTGATTTAATTTGTTTAGCAAATAACTTTGCGTGCTTCTTGCTGCTGCGTGGTTTTTGGAGACAATATATACAGCATATTAAGCAATATAACAGCAAAATTATGACCATTAATTTAATTCTGAAAGTAAAAGTGCCAGCGTTCAAACATTTAAACAAGCCCACACCCATTAGGACAAATTAAACATTATTGCATAATTCTTTAAACACTCAATCCATTGATGTGCGTGCTCTGTGAGTGGGCAGCAGTTCCCCAAGTAAGTGCTGACAACTGAAAAACAAAATGTTGTTGATTTAAAATCTTAATAAAATCCTAAAATTAAGAGTTTGCCTGCGGCCGCTTTGATATTAAAATGGGCATTCAGCTACATGTCAGGCATATTGTACCATTAAGGGGATAGCTGTACGAAGGAGACATCGATAAAAACAAGCACATCCATGCACCTAAAAACAGAACGTGGCAGTAAAAGCGTTGCATCCATTTCTACAGTTTGGAAGTGAAGTATGGCACAATCCATCTGAATATTGCCAACATAATGTTCAGATATGACAAAGTTGCGAATGTGTAAATATATCCGTTGTACTAGTGGAGCCATGTGGAGCCATGTTATCTGTTGCTGCACCAGTATGTTGTGTAGAGACTGTCTCTGCCTCTTCTGTGTGTGAGGTCCTGGTTAATTTGGAGTTTTGTGAAGGGGGTGATGCGATATGGGGTTAGAGGTGTGAGAGACGAGACTCTGAGGTGTTGTGTAGAGTCTCGCCCTCTCATTGAGGAGAAGGAGGCAGAGAAAAGAGGAGCAGGGGCAGCGGGAGGTTAGTTAATGATTGTTTTGATGCAGCTGGTTAGGGATGTGTGCTGTGGAGTCAAATTTAGTCGTTCCAAAATGCTGACAATTAGAGCTCCGTGCCAACTCTTTAGACACGTCTCACTCCCTTCACCATTCGCTGAATTTAAATAACTTGATGATATGACCACTGATCACTTAATAAATGAACACATTATTAACCTAACTAAAAGCATTCCAACGGCAGGCAGCACAGTAGCCTATAACGCTGACAGTCTGATGATCGAAAACATGTCGGTCTTTGGTGTTATTTACAAAGCTCTGCACAAATCTGCTAAACCTATTACATGTAAAGGTCCTCTACAAAAGTATTTATTAAAAATATTAAAGAAACGGATTGGATAAAATCAACAATCTGCAGTGACAGGTCTTATGCTTGACAAGCTCAGCGTGTCTGTGCTGTAAAATGACAGAGAGACAACGAGGGAAAAATTTCATTAGCCTCTGTCTGCTTTCCAGCGGACGCATTGATTGAACTCTGTCAGTCGCCCGATGCAAACAGTGTCGCTAAGAGCACTTCACAGTTATTTATCAGAACACTGTGCAAAGCTGGTCAGACAGTATGATTCAACACGGCACAGTGGAGTGGCGTGCAGCTCAGTGTGTGGGTGATGGGAACCTCTGATATCACCCACAGACCCGCAGACCAGTAACTCCTGAGAGAAGGTGAATGTGAGGATAATGAAACTCCGGACGTCTGGAGGAGCTAGTGTTTTTGTCTGATTGATTACAGCGGACAGGCTGGTCGAGGGTAAATCGATTGAAAGAAAACACTGACGTTTTTCCTGTGACGTGTTAAAGCCCTGAGTCTGCGAATGACGAGATATGATGAAAGACCCCATTGTTCTTCCCTTGCATGCGTCAAAACTCTTCCCCGCTGAGATATTCGACTTAATCAGAGGCACAGTCTGTGTGTCCTCAGTCTCCAGGTCATTATCAGAGAGCAGAGGAAGCTAACATCTGTTGATCTCTGGACAGGCGCAACTTTAACACTCATAAAACCCTCCAGGGGTCGGGGAGTGTGCCTCATCGGCCCTAAAGTCAATAACATTAAGTGTCACTAGCAGCTGCTGTGTTTTAGCGCAAACATGAGTAAACTTACCAAACACAAAACCATATTATATGGGACTGAACTATCTGCAGTTCGTACATTTCCCAGATGTAGTATATGAAGCACAACACATTTGAAGCTTTGTTCAGTGTATAATGGTGCACTGCAAGGTTATGTTGGTGGCCAGTCAACAAACATAATCCCTGCTCCTGGCGTTGAAAGTGTTAGCATACTTTTAGTCCTGGCACATCTGAGAACTACCTCCGTGACACATGTTGAAGTGGAGTTAATTAGACCACTGGGATGTGTCACATTTAAATGAATAGTTTAATCCAAGCCCAGATGGACAGTGTCAGCCCGTTAATCATTCAAGTGTTACGTTCAAGGGGACTGTGTTTTATTTATAAGCTCTGTTATTTGAAATTGTTTACAGAATTAAAAATAAAGCAGGTTTACACAAAAGTGCATCACATTGTAACAGATGCAAAATGTCATTCACACATAAGCTTACGTATACTTTACAGATATACAGAGGGCAAACAACAACATGGAATATACAGTATGGTGTTGTTTTTAACAGAGGACGTCAACCATGGTGCATATTACAGTAGGTGCCATAATCAAAATGGCCGCTCTTACAGTGGACTAAACAGACCCTGTTTTGAGGTTTGGAGGGACAATCTATGTAACGTCAGAGGACGTATGTCTATCATGATAATTATTAAGATTTTCAATTGGTTAAAGAACTAATACGGCTTCTTTTCAGTCACATTCAGTCATGCATGAAAAAATAACTCCATGGCAGTTGTGGGAAGGAAATACCTAATGGTAGTTATATTTCTAATTGGACAATAGTAGATTCACCACCTTTATGTTTTTATGTATTGCAAGGTTTGATGTGACGTATGAAGACTTGCGATGCAGGTTTTCAGCTACGAAATCATTGGAACATTAATGTCCTGCAAATACATTCTTGTTCTTTCTTAACTGAGCAGAACACTGTATAATGTATCTAATGCCTGAATTAATTTTATCAGCATGGTGAGTTAACGGATTGCTGGGTTTATATTCGATTGCAATATCAACCATGTTGATTTTTCCCCAGTGGAAGCATCTAAAGAGAAAAAAGAAAGAGGCCCAGCGTTAAACCCTGTGGTTACCCATATGGAATAACACCTAGTAAATGACCCGCAGAGACGCTGAACCGCAACATGCACGTGGGTAATTACTTACTAAAGAGATACTCTTTAAAGAAGTGCAGAGACACTGCAGAGACACAGCAGATAGCTATCACTGTCAGTTTCTGAGGAGAGAAAAACAAACAAGTTCTACTGTGGGAAAAGACAGAGAGAGAAAGGAATCTCCTTTACTTTGACTCCAGGGGAGGTGGTAGTGATGTGGATCATGTCACAGTTGTGACCTGTGAAACATGCACCTTCAATTCAAAGTAATCGTTTAATAATATATACCATCAGTCCGAGTCTGTATGCAGGCATTGTGTTTGACATAGAATATTTGTCCAGGAATAATAGATAACACACAATGGCTAGTGTACCATCTTCTTGAAAATGCGCTCAAGGGGAATCTTTGTTGACACTCTTGAGGAAGTTGGCAAACGTGCAGAAGCCTTTCCCTGTAGCTTCTGAGGCACACCCATATCCAGCCGAGAGAATACAGTTCAAAAAGGTAACAGTGACATTTCTCAGAGCTTAAAGGCGTGTAGACCGAGAGATTCGCAGAACAAACTGGCAACATGAGAATGTGTCAACCCTGAGATGTGATCAGTGGACACGTGTAGGCGTAGCAGCCTTGACAACTTCCAGTGACCTATAACACATTCTTGTTCTGTCTTCCTCGTCAAAATAAGCATTTAAAATAAAAAACACTGCTTAGCACCGGAGGTGGCAAAAGTACACGCATTCGTTACTCAAGTTGAAGTACAGATAGTTGTGTAAAAGTAGAATTACTGATTCAACTTCTTTACTCCAGTAAAAGTACAAAAGTACAAACACTGAAATGTACGTATTTCTACATTTCACTGAACCTCTGTCACCAAGGGGTCGTCTTTTCTACGTGTTATTGCCTCATCCATGTAGTTTAAAATTGGTTCTTGATGTTGGGAAGGCACGCTACGGTGCAAGAAAACGAATAATCAGTAATTCTCCTGAAATGCTTTAAAAACAAACTAACACGTCTGGTTTGAAAATGCAAGGAGTCGAAAGTACAGACATTTGTGCTAAAACGTAGAGAATAAAAGTGGAAAGTCATCAGAAAAAAATAAATATTCAGATAAAGTACAGATGCCTGACAAATCAGTACAGCAATGAAGTACCTGAACTTCATTTGTTACTTCACACCTCTGCTCATCACGTGTTCTCTGTCCGTCTATTAAAATGTGTCCGGTGTTGGGTCCACTTGTTACTGTTGTGCGCGTTCTTCCTCCTCCTACCAACTATTCTGCGTTTGTATCATTTGATGCAATATGAAACGTCCAAGAACTGGCAGTTCTGCTTTTCATTAGGTTAGGTGTTTATCAATAGACAGGTACACTGAGTCACTCACCAGAGACTTGCACTGGTGTCTGTCAGCTTTAACCACACGAGCTCTCCTCCCTTGTGTTTGACATAATGTAAGAACGATGTCCACACAGAATATGTGAGGTGGAGTTCTTCTCTGTGCTGAAAGAGGTGTGACTCACTTTGCAAAGCCACCTGGGTCAAATGAATAATATGACCTTTTAGATGCTCCTCTGTGGAAAACAATAATGAATGTAACTATTCTTCTCCAAATTGGTATTTCCTTACAAAACATAAATAGTTAAGAAAACAAACGCCTCTCTTGTAACTGACTCCAGTGAGGCAAACTTTTTTTTGTTTTTGCTGTTTATTGTCAGTGAAGCTTTAACCAGCCAACACCTAGACTCTTGGCAGCTTGGTCACACAACCCTAACAAGTTTTACCGTAGCTTTCGGGCTATGCGTGTAGCTTTTCCAGCACAGAAAGCTACACTGACTAGAAACCACACCCATACCTCACGCTCCAGGAGCAGGCCAGCAAGTAGCGACAGCTGTAGCACGCTCCAGATAAGATCAGGCCAGCTCTCAATGAGCATGCACTGTTCTGTTGCTGTAACCACTGCCACATGAGCTCGTAGCTGTGATGAAATTACCTTTAGCTAAGAAGAAATGTATGAAGTAAATCTGAACAGAAAAGACTTTTTGTTGTAACTTTTGAAAACTTGATGGCAGGCTGTTTTGTCACCACAGGAGTATTTTTGCCACTCAGACCTGTGTTTGAACTGTGCATGTCCCTCATCTAATCTCTCTGGATGTTTACCTCTTTCCCCTGCTGCTCACACGCTTATCTCACTCATCAGCACAGCCTTGGCTGTAATATAGCACTACCCTCAGTTATATCTACTTCTGCTTTCTGTAGTCGGGGGTATTTAGCGGGACAGTAAATCTACTCAACTGAAATTTGCTATCATTGAATTTCAAAGCAGATAACACAAAGATTAGTGTTGTGTGATGGCCACACTGGTTAGGGTTCAGAGCTGGTTTTGTCCAATTAGCTTTCAGAAATTGTCTTTATGTTCTTTCTTTCTTTATTTTTTTGTCCTGTCCTAGCCACTTGGGAAAGCCCGCTTCCAGTTGCCGCCCTGGGTGTGCGCTAAAGGCAAGGCAACAGGTGTCACGAGGACCCCGAATGTGTGATTACTCGCTGTATAATTAAAAACCCACAATTTTCTCCATCTACAGCGGTTAAATGTAACAGTGCATGGTACGACAACACGTAACATAACAGACAAAAGCAAACAGGACATTCATCAGCATAAAACGCATCACCAGCCTTTGTGATTGATATAGCAGCAAAAACAAACAAAGCTGTGACATTTTTTTGTTGAATTACAGCTTTAACAGGCTCACAGTCCAGGACATATAATTACATGAGTGCAGGAATAATCAACCGTTTTCGGATAATCGAAAAAGCGCAGTGCATCGTCATTTCATGCTAATTCTGGCTGCTGTCTAGCTTTTTGTTGTTAGCGCCATTTTGTGGGTGATGCTGTGACTTTTCTTTATCGGGCTTCCTTGATTCTCATTATCCCAGCTTTCTTTGTGAGATGTTTTACTAAATATCACTCGACAAAAAGGGATCTGTTGCTTCTGTTTTTGTTCCCTTCATCTCTGAGTGGTGACTCTCATTAGTCGCCGTCTAAACATAACGTCTGCACGGGAACACTGACAACACAGTCATGCTTCACTGACACCACCTCTCGTCCACTATGCCACTTGCTGCGCTGTGTTGTATAACCACAATATTGCGACAGAGTCTGTTTTTCAGAGCGTGGCATGCAAGAGGGACACACGTGAGATGGCACTTCAGCAGTACCCGGCACCTTTTCCACCCATGCCATCCGCTCTTTTTAAATCATCCATGCCCGCTGTGCACAAAACACAGCCAGACAGGGAGAGAGAGCGAGAGATTAGTGAGGCACAACAAACAATAGATGGCTGCACATAATTGGTTTCAAAAGTCATCTAATGGGCTCTTATTTACAGCCAGAAGTGCTCTGTCTTCTGTGTTGTAAGTCGGCCGTGTCTGTCTCAGATGCATCATTTTGAATTTAAAATCTAAGAGCATTTTATTAAAACAAAACCGTTCTGTTTAAGCCTTTACCTTGTAAAGCTACCTCTATGCTTCAAACAAAGGCATCCTCCACCCCCCCGCAGTGATTAGTCAGGTGTTTAAACCTTAAACAACTACAATCATTTGTGATATGTACAGCAATTTCATATGTGCAACACAATCGAGCTTTGAGAAAAGCTAGCAGTAATTATCCCTGTTTGAATGATATTCAGGTCCTGTTCTCTGTGACAGCAGAGCTTTGATTATGGTTATTGAGAACAGCTACAAACACCTTGCCCCTTTAAACATACTGTTGTATGCGCTAGTTTGTTTCAAGCATACCCCAGCCTAAACTCTCATGTTTTCTGTACTCGTGGGTTTGTATTCATAGCTGCTTCCAATCTCCCTTGTCGTTACTCCCAAACGTAGAAGCTGTTTCTGGGATTCTTTGAATTCTAGGACCACCCAGTCCCACTCGTCATTTGCGGCTCCGAGAAATCGCCTTCTATTATGATTTTACCATATTGGACAGACACATCAGGCTACAAAGGAATGCGACTTTCCTGTAACATAAGCTCAAACAGGCTGTGATAGCAGACACAGAGTTGCCGAGCAACTCATGAACCCACTTGAAGCATTTTGCTCATTTGTAACTCCAGCAGAATGGAAGCAGATGGGATAGTGGAGGGGCAAGCTGTCACATACTGACAAACACACACTCACATTTTGTTTGTGGCATAGCCATTCATACAGTTTGTAGCTGCTCTCAATGTACAAGGTAACACTTTAAACGTGTGTTTAGTGGCAGATGTAGAGACCGCAATCAGTGTTGTGTATGTGCTGGTTCTATGCACAGCGATGTGGTGCTGCTGCTGTGCAGAGATGTGAGTTGATGTGAGTGCTGCTTAGGAGCCTGAAGGAAGGAGATCTGTAGCAGAGTGACAAGTGGCACTGGTGTGTGTGCGTGTGTGTGCGTATTTGAGGGTGAAGTGGTACCGTCAGTGGGGACGTGGAGTGTGACTCATCTCTCTGAGACTACGTCAGTGCTCCGTCATTGATCGTCTGCAGCAGTATATCACAGGCATACGCACAAACACGCACACGCATCCTCACTCACGCACAAAGAAGAAAAAGAAAAGTCTTCCATTCAAAGTTAATGACTGGCAGACACCCTGTGACATCCTCACTGCAAAATCAAAACCAGATGTGCAGAGTTTAATCTTTAGGGATTAACTAAGATCTCATTATGAATGAAACAGATTCAGTTGTTTGATAGCACTGATGGGATTAGCTGTAATGCAGTAATGTTTGATATTGTTATTCCAAGTGGTGAAGGACAATACCTAAACACGACATGCTCCGTGAAAGAAAACAGATCTGTTTGCCAATATGAACCAAAAGCAGCCACAAATTCCTCGTCAATAGCTTCCCTGCATTTGGTTTTCAAACCCTCTAAGATGAGGCTGACCTTTGCCATTGCCGCTGGCTCCGGTCAACAAAAGTCAAGCCCTTCCTTTTAAGAAACACAGCTGTTTGACTCATGATTGATGCTTCACATCACATACCTCTGCACAGCCATCAGAGAGATACTAAAGGATGGTGCTAATGGCCTGCTACATTTGCTTTTACTCAGCCTGGCAGCTCCTCTGTGACAACCTGACTAATAAGTCAGGAGTTCAGTGTGCTGCTATTGATTCCCAGTCTGCGGAGGGCGGTAGAGCTGGCTGTTGCTGAAAGGAAGCTCCTGTATTGGTTAGATTACAGAATACACTCACCGAGGCAGTCGTATTTCTCGTAGACAGCATTATGATAGAAGGATGGCAGTGAATGATAATGATGGTGGTTTTGTTTGATGTGCATTGCACAACTTCAGAAAAGTCAACATGTACACAAAATATATGTGCTTGTAAATTACTCTTCAGATACATTATGTCCAACTTTAAAGCTGCGAAGGTCAGGTGCAGATGTACGGCTGCACCGTACTATCAGCTGTTGCTTTAAAGTTGCATCTCATTTAATAATCAGTCAGGCAGTGTGATAACCGCTGTCTGTTTTTTTGTGTGCTCAATGAATTTTTGCTAAATGATATTGCAGAAATGGTGACATTTTCTCAGTGGGAGTTATCTGGTTACAACACATGCGTGTGTGACAGCTCGGACTTAAAAGGGAAATTAATTTCTGATCAGTATCTGTTTATGACATTTATTCCCTTCCCAGAATGTCAAACATAAAGCAATGAGCAGCTTGTGTTCACAAACTGCGTAATGCTCACAACTCTGTAGCTACACAGGGAGGCAAGCAGTTATTTCCCGCCATGTTTAATACCCAAACCACACTTTCTATAAAAATAAATCATCTGATGTGAATGCAAATTAAATTGCTCACTTAAACAGGAAGCATATAACACTCTTCCAACATTCAGGGATTCATATGTTGACTGAAGTAGCAGACATTTATGAAGTATAACAGTTAATGGAGGAGGAGGACTTTCATCTTTCACAGAGCAGGATTTTTTGGCTCATGGTTCAGAATTTGTCCTAACTTAGAGGGCTTTGAAGTTCAAAAGTGAAATCCAAAACCGGCAGAGATTCGATTTATATAATAAGTAGACGTAACGTCTGTGCAAAGAAAGAACTGTGCTGTCATTGCTGTTAAATGCAGCTTCACATTTACCTCACTGAGAATCCACTGAAACTAAACCTCGGTCCCCAGGGCTGCATGAGAAATTGCCACCTGACCTCATCGGGTACACCTCAGAGACATCTGCTTGTTCACAGCGATTGATTATGGATTTAGAGCCAATCCAGGTCTAAGATATCTTCAACAGATAACAGAGAGGCTGACGTACCCCGTCACATAATGACCTCTGGTGATATACTCCTCTGTTAGACAGATTGCTCTCATCCACACTTTCCCCCTAATGCATACCAAAAGCTTTGAACTGTTTTTTTTTTTTTTTGAGGAATTATTCATCTCAATGCTGCCACACATCTGAGCCCAAATGTTTGAGAGATTTCAGTTCATTGCATAAGGTAGATCTAAAACTCATCCTCCTCACCTGTGAGACAGAGGAAAGCTGCTGTTTGGTTTGAAAACTTTCTTCATTCATCCATTCATTCACACAGTAATTCATTGAAGTGAGAAATAAGGGGAGCAGTCAAAGCCAATATAAGTAGGAAAAAAAACTGAAAAATGGAACTATTTCACTGATGTACCATTCAAAATGCGAGTGAGGATTTGTTTTAAATAACACCAAGACACTTTTGTTACACAGTTTACTCTGAGATTTAAAAGGGTCAGAGCTCTGAAGACCCTGAACACCTGTGAGAGAGGAGAGCGTAGAGAGTCACCGCAAGGGCACGAGAGCTGAAAGAGCTGGAAATTCAGGCCCGGCAAGTTGAAAAGTAAAGGCTGATTTATAGCTGTACGTGGGCTCATGCAATGTTGCTACCACAGATGTGCATGTGCAGATCTGATTTATGCTTTTGCATCGATTTCCTTCCTTCCCATTACACGGTTGTATTAGCAGACTCGCACCACCAGGCCCTATTTTTTGCTCTTTATCTCCTGTTTTTGTGGTACATGTTGAGTGGATAGGCTAAAAACACACTCGTGGCACGGTGGAACGGTCGCTTCAGTGGACTAGATCTCAAACGGTTACAGGAATTGTTTGTGTGCAGCTTTATAGGGAAAACGGTGGATTTTCAGGTGCGATTTTCGTTCGTTCTTAAGCTAGATGCACAAAAAAAAACAACTAAAGGGTTCCAGATGTGCTCCCAGTCGCTATGCGTACATTTTATAAAGATAAAGGCATCAGTCGGTGAGCTGTTCTTCTCACACAAACACACCGATGAAAACAATACCCTGTACCCAGTAATTCTGATAATAAAAAGAGTTGATTTGTGTTTTTTTTTTGAAGACTGCACTACTTTTCCATGATGTGTGTACGTTGTTGAGCTAGTGTGCACCACCGAATGACCCTGGAAATTACAGTACCTTGACGCAAGAATTGCTTCACAGCCCAACTCTGTCGACATGACTGACACTAGACTCTGATTCATCGAATTCATCTGTATTTTCAACCAGTGGGATGAGCAGACAGTAAAAACAAATACAGGAATGTCTCACGATGAAATAACAGCCCTAATTGTTCCTAAAAACCAACCCTTTTAAACCTAAAGGACACGTACTATACTGTACAATGGGTGTGATGACAAACACTAAATGTAAACACAACATTTACAGAAAAAATCCAAAAGATGTGTGTGATCATTTTCTGTATCCACACCTTTTAAGGCCCTGCTACTTCCCTTCCTACTTTAGATAAGTACACTATGTATTTTGTCTGTTTTGTGCTGGTATAATAAAGTTGTGTAATCAAATAATCCTCACGAGTCCTTCTGAAATGGCTCAGCGGCTCCACACCCCTGCTATTAAAAAGCTACTATGCCCTGCAGGTAGCCTAAGGCTGAGATTGGATTCATTTTAACAGGCTAAGGAAATCTGCTGTAGATTATATGGGGACTTTTGAGGAGCTCAACAACCAGGATGTTGCCAGTAGCTGCCCTTGATCCTCGTCAGCACAGTTTGATTGGCGCATTGCTGCGAGAGGAAACAAAAACAAATATGAGAGGAAAGCACATGTTCAGGCAGCGGCTGAAAGGCCATACACAGTCAGTTTCTAGATCTCTGACTGTAATAGGAGGCTGTTTTTTTTCCTGCAAATTAACTGGTATGGCAGGAGGCGAGGAAAAACAGCTGTGACGTCTCACCACTGCCAGGATTAAAGCTAAGCTCCTTTGCACGGCTGTATTGGTGCCGTGTGTCAATCCAGGAGTCAAAACAGACACAACACTAAACGACAACAGCAGCAGGCCTGCTTTTACTGCTGAAAAAGTAAACAACCTCATATATCCTGTTGGTTTGGGTATTATCATACAAGCTGCAAACCACATTTATTACGGCGTATTAGTGTACTATCTGAGGTTGTCACCATAGAAACCAGTGTGAGGTACATCGCTGGCCTTTCCATCATTTAAAATGGAGAGCATGACGTCAAAGTGACCACTGTTTTCCCTCTGAGGGAGTTTTTCCTTTCATTCAGAGCAGCGAGGGGTCTGCATGACAGATAACAGGGTGAGTCAGCAGCACTATCATGCACCTTAATGAGGAAGTTTGCTCAGCCGCGACACATGAATCAAATGTATCTATAATGAATGCGTAACTTCCCATGACACAAGAGGGAAAAGATAGTCTCTCTTCTAACCTCATTCATACGGACGCAAGAAGAAAACATCCCCTTGGAAACATCCCCTTATTTAATCTGATCTGTTTAACATCACAATACGAGGAATAAAAAGACAACAACGTCATACAAATTACTGATCGAGAAATGGGGAGCGCAATCATCAGATGTAGATTTTGTCTTTGTGTTTTTTAATTCATTATTTTACCATTAAAGTTGTAGGCATTCACTTTGAAATTTGCAAAGAATTATCAGTGAGCGTTTCTTTGAGTTACGTCGTTTTAAAATACAGGGGCTTCTGCTCGTTTTCTCAGTCTTATCTCCACTGTCTGTTTCCAGATAACGACACAAAAATGCCCCAAAGACAGATCTTGAGTCTCAACACTTTTGCCAGACACAAACAAGATCGATGCAGAATGTCTTTTGACTGACATGATAAGCATTAATTAAAGTGCTCCTAGCAACTGAAAACAATGCAGACGCTACAGATGCAACAGTGATAGGTGCAAACATGGATGAACGGACACCAGATCACAATTCGAGCTTAGATATACAAGTGAATGAATGGTTACAAAGAAGGGAAAGTGTAATGCAAACGAACAAAAAGACCAAAATTCTCAATAAAGTAGACGGTGAGGAGGAAGATCTTTAGACGCTTCAGTTAGTTGGAAAATATGTTGACAGAAGTTTGTACGACTATAAAAAATGATGGTTCAGTTTAACCCCACATGGATTAAGCCTTTGAAGCCTAAACAGTTTGTCAGTGGAGATCTTCACTGAATTTTTCTTTTAGTCTTGGACTGGGCTAAGTTATTTTTGTCACCATATTTAACGACTAATATTGATACTTTGAAATATTGACCTGGAGGCCTGTCAGTACATGTTGTGAGCGATTGTTTCCCCATTGACCTGCAGTAAAGTAATGTGAGAGAGTCTGTATGCACATGTCCGGTCTGGCACCTGAACATGTCTGCTTCTCAGAGCTGCCGCCTCAGCGAATGTCTCATATCTTTAACCCTCAGCTCAGGCCTCTCTCTTCCTCTCCTCAGGCTGCTGAAGGCCCTTCTGCAGCCCGAAAAAAAAAAAAAAAAAAGCCAAAACTCTGCGCCTCTTCTCTGTGGCCTTTACTCTGCTCAGGGTCAGGTGCCAACTAGCCGGGTCATTTCTCTGCAGGATGGCCTGAAACCCGGATAAGAATAACCTCCTGCTTTCAACGAGAACTGACGGTCTGTGCTGCGATAGGTCGAAACTCCAAAAACACATGGAGGATACAGAACAACTTTAGTGTTAGACCAACACTGTTTGGCTTGCGGCCTTCATCAGGATCATCATAAAAGACTGCATTTAAATAGGGCAGGTGTGAAAACACACACACACATATCAACCAATGGGGCTCATACAAAGAAGGGTTGGGTGCGTGATCATGTGGCTTCAGGCCACTTGTTTAACCCAGGCTAACAGAGAGGCAAGCCAAGAACGTGATAAACACAACATGTGATAACTCTAAATACATCGCTATTGGAGAGTTATTCAGTGTTTGTAAACTTACCCCTGAACCCATTTTAAGATGCCATATAACAAAAGACGGCAATGTGTATCAGCTTTTCCACCACTTTTCTTACACAACCCATCCTGTAGCTCCTTCTGTGTATTGTTCATCTACAAATCTCTGTTAAATTATCTTCGTCTTGTTAGTGTTTGAGCAGCACATCGAGGCTGAGAGGAGAAGGCGCTGCGGTGCAGCTCGGTTTTAGGACGTGGACCTGGGCTAGAGTTGCAGGTTCAGGTTTCACTGGGATCTCGTAGAGGGATCTTAACCTGCTGACCAGCCTCTGCTTCCTGTTTGCACTAATAAGACCCCGGGGGCTCATTGGCTAAGCTCAGCGCAGCAGCACACTGGTGTGGTGCTAATCACCGATGACCCACATGACATCGTAAACCTTATAGATCTGTCAGGGCGCTGCGTTCTCAGATTACGCTCGACAGCTCACCGGTGCTGGTAATTTTGTTTAATGCTCAGGATGACAACAATGGAGGCCCGACTGGCAGCTATTTACTTTATTACTCAGTGTTTTAGACATCAACCCTTGGCTGGTGTTCCCTGCACTGTTGACTGATTGCTCAAATTAGCTGCTAAGCTTCATGTCATGTGCTTGAAAGGTCATTTGTTGATTCGTGTAGGTGAGGCTTTGCATTTGTCAGACAGGAAGCAGTGTGTGTGTGTGTGTGTGTGTGCGCGTGTGTGTGTGTGTGTGTGTGCGTGCGCGTGTGTGTGTGTGTGTGTGTGCGTGTGCGTGTGTGTGTGTGTGTGAGACTTTCAGGCACATTTAGTTTAAACAGTTTGCTGAGGTCACTGTACCTGCATGTGTTGATAAGAAATGACACAAGACTCCTCATCTTATGCGTCTTCATCTGTGTGACTCATGAGAAGCTAAAAGCAAAAAAACAACAACAACAAAAAAAACAAAACAGTATCAGATGACAAAATACATAAATATGGGTGCTTCATTTACACTGTTCTCTTTCCAGTTTTGTCCTGACAGAATAACCTGTTTCCACTTTAATGAGACAGGAAATGTGTCTTTTTTTTATCACTGATATACAACCCAGCAGGTTTTTCTACCTTCTTTCTTCTTCTTTTGTATTTGATGAAGTATTTACAATGATGAGTTTATGGATTATTTGCTTTTATACAAAGATTGCAGAGGTTATAAGGGTAGTGGTGCCTTTGAGTTTCATGAGAAGGAAGCAGTATATTAGATTTAATCTCTAAACACATCGAAATACACAGAACCCAACTTTTGCGTTTCAGTTGAACTGTCCTGAAAAAGAAAATAAATGAGTAAACTGAGGACTGTTTGGCTGCATGGACTTTCTGTGTGCGTTTGTTCAGTAACCTTTGTTTGAGATTTCTTTCAGAGGTGAATTCATTGTCCATTTAATCTCAAACCAGGCACTAGTCGGGCACAGTGTGTATGCAGGGCACTCTGTGTGTTATTGTTACAAGCTGCACAATGTTACATAATACGCAGTCTTCAGAATATTGTGTAATATTTTCAGATAAGCCTAGAGAGAATACAAGGACAGCAAGTTGCTACAGTGTGTTCATGCACTGTACATACTGTGCCATGAATCATTTGATGATGGTGCCATATTTTTAGTACACCAGCAAAAAACAAATCCATGGAATCGTCTCCATCTCCACTCCAGATGTCTGAGGCCTGTTTTTAGAAGACTGACATTACACAGCATTACTGTATGTGCGTCATTAATGAATCCACTGTCTTCTTCTGCTCGTGCGCCTGTTACACAACGCGGCAGATACGTCTCTGATCGTCGTAAACACGCAGCGGTATGCAAAACAAGTCGACGGGACTAAGCACTGCTGTCAAAAATAGTTCAGGCCGGTTCCTAAAAGAACTCAGCCTCCATCTACTTATTCACAGCGCCGACTGATAACGTCTCTGAACGCCATTTCCTCCTCAGTCCTGAACACAGGGATCCAGATCAGGTTTCTGAGGCCTCAGCTCAGCTGCAGGTTTCACACCCCCCATGCCTCCTGTGACAGTGGACGTGGTCTCCAGAGAGGAAAGGTGAAAGGGTAATCTGATCCCACCTGCTGACACAGCCTCCCAGTAACTGGGGAGGCACTAATTCTGGTAGACAGACATAAATTGTGTCATTGACAGTGCCAGTTTGAATAATTCATGACCTGACACAACTCCCAGTACTATCACTTTGCAACAGTCACTGGGTGGGGTTTGTGGGAAGTCGGACTTCCTCGTCTTGAGCCTCGGTTTCAGATCTTTATTCTTTTGTTAAAGAGTAATGATCTTCTTCATGAGAAAAGGGGGCCAAGTATTCTACGTTAAACTTTGTCTACATCTCATCACTAACAGCAACAAAAAAAAGAAAAAATACGAAACACCTTGATAATTTCCGTTTCTCAGTCATCAGAAATACGCTTTTCCTAACGTAGTCAGTCCTGTCTTGCGTTCGTCGTCTCTTTCTGTCTCTTTCACACACACTCACCTGTGGAGTCAGACCCTCCTCAGAGTAACTGATAATGGACCATTGTGCGCCATGTGGTCAGATGATTGAAAACCAAATTAACTTTCCTTCTGAGTGAGTCTTGAGTAAGCCGAGGCCGTCACTGGCTTACAGGTTCATACCAGTTTCAAATTCTTGTCTGCTTAAATGAGCTGAAGTCAGTGAAACGTCTTTAAAGCTGCCGTGCGAGCCGCTGAATAGAGCTATCAGCAGACAGGTTTGGGGGGGGAAAAAAAGGCAAATATATAATCAAAAACACCCAATCTACTCTGATTCTTAGCATTTTTGTTGCTTTTCCCGGACAGCGTTTGCGCCTGTGTTTTGTGTAAATACCGCTGAGACATTCAAAAAGAGGTCACGACACAAAACCTCAAGTATTCGACGCTGATGTGGAATCAAGTTTTTCTATTAGTCACTCAAGTGTTCTGATGGGAAGGCTTCAACTTGACATTAAACTGGAAATGAGCTGAATCATCGCTTCTCATTGTTAGATTTTTCCAAGACCGTTACCTCCTGAAGAAGGTATTCATCTTTTTAATCTTTAAAAAAAAAAAAAACCCACAGCAGATGCAACAATACGGCCGTCCGTAATGTTGGGTTTGTTGCTGTTTTTAACTAATCCAGGAATTAAAGACAAAGAGACATGTGGTTGAGTTTAACCGTTGCATTTCAGATGCCAGAAATGCTGTGGGTCATGGTGAATGTCAGTTTATATATTTTTTTTAGTTTTATACTGCAGGCTTCGATATATTTGTCCAGTTTCTATGTCTGAAATTTGCATAAAATCTTTTTTCAGTAACTGTTGTCCGTACATTTGCAATACTGTGGTAACTGGAGAGGTCGGTGTAGATGGATATGTGTATTTTCAATATAAAAACTGTACGTACTTTACACTAACATGCTTGAATACATATAGATACAGACATCTGCACATAAATACACAGTCTGTACACTTAATCATATCTCTGTTGTTGTTGTATTTGGTCATGACCTACTTTTGTGTTTGAGGGATTATGCCTTGAACGATGATAATAGTATTTATTTCTTATAAACATCAGAATAGTAAAGATAAATGTGAAGTTTGGTTATGAATGTTATGAAGTGGGCACATGGTATTTTTGTGGTTTGGCAGGTTTTTATTGACATTCATTCTGCTGCCAGCCCAAACACTTTTTGACTTTTTGTTTTACTGTACTTTCGGCTAAAGCTATAGAAATGTAAAGTTTGCTGTGCAGGGTTTTACGAGGACCGCTACTGTTTTGCTTCAAAACTAGCAGTGTTTATTTACTGCTCGATTGATTTAAATCATCTCTTAAACATCAAAGTGTTTCCAGAGGATTTTAAAACACAGCTGACTCTGAATTTTTACCGCCCATCGTGCAGTGGTATTGATTAGGTGTATCTGTTTGGTTTTTTTTGTTTTTTTTTTGTGCAGGGAGCCTGATATTCCGGCCTGGGCTCCTTTACTGTACCAGCTCCAGCTGCAGGACATCAGAGAGAAACCAGACCCTCTAACGCTTCCCATAGCAGACCGCATCCGCATCGGCAACCAGAAACGAGAGCGAGGAAACTTTCATTTCCAGAGAGAGGAATACAGCATGGCAGCAAGAGCCTATTGCATGGCTCTGGACATGCTAACCACGCGCAGCAGAGGTAACCCAACATCAACACTGCATTTATTTGTAGAGAATATTTCCACACGGTCAGCTATTCCTGGAATGTGTCAGAGCAGTTGATTTGAGCATTATCTTCCCAGGAAAAGGTGAAAATGAGAACACACGTGAATAGAAATGCACACACTCACACTCATGCAGGAGAAACCTAAAACACAGTGTTTGTTACAGACCTCAGATAAAAGTTTTCCTCAGAACGACAAAACAGTTTAGTGCTCCCTGCCAGTCTGCCATCACACTAATCACGCCGTCTCCATGCAGAGCCACATCTATCCGAGCTGAGTGCCCTGATAAATGTTTTTGCTTAATTCTTTTGCATAATCAAAGCTAATCAACTTTCATATTATTTCCACCTTCTTAATCACTTTAATCATTGACGAGGCAGGGTGGGCCCGAGAGGGAAATGTGACTGAACGAGTCAGCGAAGAGAAAAACATGAACTGCTTCATAATGTGTCAATGACGGGCGTCGAGCGACTGAACTCACTGGGGCACCGAGGAGAGGGGTTTATCAGGGCATCGAGATCGTGTAATTAGTGGATGAGAAGACGACCAGAAACAATCATGTAACGGAGACACCAACACACGCACTTTTTGGATAATTTCGGGCCAAATCGTGTTTATTTATTTGACATGATTCGTGACACAGAATCAGCGTAGTCGGAGATGATAAATCACTCTAATCGATTAAACTGTAATCACGTGCAACTAAACATGCAGCCACATAAATGTTCGAGATGATCACATTGATTTCTGCCCAGGATTTAACAATACTTTTACAGGTGAGTGTCTTAAAGGAAGATGATAGATCGACACTGCACAAATGATGTGGTTAATCGATTAGTTGATCGACAGAAAATTCAATTTGGGATGTTTTAATGGGTACTTGTTTTAAAATTCATCTTTTCTTTTACCAGTGTTTGTGGCTTTAGTAGTATTTAATAGTAGTGAATATTAAAAACTGTCTTAAGTTGCAGCCCCAATCGTATTTGATCAAATCTGAATCATTCCTTTAGGACATTTATTTATGATTTTAGGTCCACTCGCTAGTTTTTCAACCTGTTCTGGAAAAAGATCATGAAAAATAATCACATTTTGTCTGACAAATTACATAACATGACTCACGTTGTGTACGTTGCTATTTAAAAAGATTCTAACCAATAGTTTAACCAATAGTTTATTATTTAGTATATTATTATTTTAATAATTGACCATGTTCTTGTAATGAGAAAGGTGTCATTCATAGTAATGAACCCACTGCCTTTCTCCAGCTCTATGGAGCATTTTAACATCTTTTGGTTAATTATTTATTTTTTTATGGCTCTGATATATTGCTCAACATCAAGCAGTAGATAACGGTTTATACAGAGCATTTAGCAACTGAGGAGTCAGGGATTTTCCTCATTAGTTTGTGAAAACCAATATCCATCAGGAACACACAGAAACAGTTGCTCTGTATCTGCTGGATGTGGGAATAAATGACTTAATATGGTGATAATATTACATTGATGTTGTTTACAGGTTGTTCCACTGCCACTAAGTGGACAAAAAAAAAACACAGCTGTAGGAAACCTGACACCAAATTGGAACAGCGTCTTAATGGAGTCAGCTACTGGAAATGGACCATGAGCTTAATAAAAAGAGATGCATCTGCACAGATGTAATCCCTGAGCTGCTGACATTTATCACCCATCATGCTCAGGGCCATCTATATAAAGTCCTCTGCTCATTAACTCAGGTCACTGCTATTGTCAGCAGGGCAGTTTGGATTTAATGATGAAACCATGCAGTTGTTACAGTAGAACAGTGAATATCCAGCTGAATAAAAAAACAGACCATGAACTCTGCTCATAATGACACCCAGAGGGAGTTTCTCCTTGGAAATGTTTTTTTTTTTCTCTGCTTTATTCTGTAGGAACTCCTCTCCAAGATAAGCTAACTAAACCAACTAACAGTCCTCAGTCACGGCTTTGGTGCCTGTGTTGCCCACAGAGACTTGAGTTCAAGCGAAATGTCCACAGAGCATGTGTGCGAGGCTGTGTGTCTCTGTGTACAGATGGTGACAGCGGCGTTGTGGAGGTAGAGGAGGAGGAGGTGTGGGACTACCGGGTGAAGTGTTTGAACAACCTGGCCACCGCTCAGCTCAAACTGGAGCAGACCGACGAGGCGCTGCACACCAGCCGGGACGTTCTGACCCTCGAGCCAAACAACGTCAAGGCCCTGTTCAGGACGGGGAAGGTGAGGGCTCGTCCTATTAGTGGTGGTGTTAGTGAAACGCAAGCGTCTCATCTGATCTCTGTCGTCCCGTAAACGATTACTGCAGTCACTGTTCCTGAAATTTGCTCAATATGGGTTTTTAGATGTAATTATTTTGGGTGTTAAGGCCCCGCACACACACACACACACACACACTTTATTCCACAGCAGTGTCTCAAACCCTCCTCCTGCTTAAACAACAAATGGACAATCTTCAAGAACGTCTCAGTAGGAAACCTCCCTAAAGGGGCCCCACGTCATTACTGCATGAGCACCAATGTGAGTTTAGTTCCCTTAGAAAAGTATTCAACTTTAAGACTTAAACTGTTATTCTGATAAAGCATAGAATAAACTGCCTTGACTTCCTGCTTTTAGAAATAAACTGGACAAATTCTGGTCAACAAAGGACATTGTATGTGACTATGAGGCTGATTTATGAAAAGAATGTATTCTAAATAGGTATATTCCGTTTTTTAATCGAGCACGGTTTCCCTGAATTCAGGTTTTCCGTTGTTCAGATTTGTATTTTTCCTCATTTTACTATAGAAAACTCTAGTAATGTGAACATTTGAAGAAACAAAAAAAAGGTGAGATTTTGTACATTTTTGTACTGGTTGGAGTGGCCCGCCTGAGAGCGTTAGCCCGGGGCCCCAGCAGACTGTAGAGCCGCCACTATCTGCCCTTTGCATCTGTAGATTCATGGGTCTGCTCACCCTCAAAGTTTTTCCACTTTCTCTTTCAGCTCCTGTCAGACAAGGGTGAATACAAAGAGGCGATGGAGGTGCTAAAAAAGGCCTTGAAACTGGAGCCGGCCACCAAGGTGAGATTATGTGGGCGAGCCCGTCCATCCCTTCAGCACGCTTCTTTCCAAATCTGCTGTGAATCCCTCACACACAGACGAAAGGTTATTCTAAAAATAGACTCGCAATATTATTAGAGACACAGAATCTCCCTGTCAATAGAAAACAAATGAATGGGGACTGGCTGAAGTTTTTATTCCAAAAAGCAAAAAGTAAAGTGTTAAAATACAGTCCCGGTAGATATCCAACAATGAACTCTGAATGCATACAGTTCATGTAAATATATACATATATATATATATATATATATATTCTATAAAAATAGAAACAAACAGCCCAAATAAATAAAATCTAAACTGATGCCCCTACTCACGTCGTCTATGATTTTGTCTATAGACGACCAAGCCATCTTTCTGCACCCTTTATTCGTATTAATTGTTGATGCGAAACACAGGATTTCACACAGGTTGTATAGATGCATAGAAATATATTTAATTGTCACGTGATCTCCCCCCCGTTACTTCTTTTTATTGCTTTACGAGGAACCGCACAGCACCTGCCTGTGACGGGAAAAAGCCTCCGTGTTCAATATAAAAGTTCAGAGATTATTTCAAAGTTCACTATTAGCCGGGAGAAACGACGCCTCTGATCCCGCCTCTGCTGAAGGCCTGCTCCGTCTTGTTTTTGTGGTTTGTCTAATTTGCCAAATCCTCCGCAGAGGATCTGTCAAACTAAACATCTGGCAGTCTACAGATGTGACCACAGTGCTCAGCGTTCTCTTGTCGAAAGTCAGTAAAAAAAAAAAAAACACGTACGTGAGCTAAATACTGTCACTCCGGAGGCTCCGATGGTAGCAAAGAGACCGAGTCATCCTTTCCAGCTACAGTATAGTCTCCATACTGTGCAATTAAGATAACTACACTAGAGAACGGTTCTTCTGGACGAACTGGACAGTGATCTCAGTTTATAAGCTTTATTTTAGTAGTTGGCTGTTTAGTTTCCCTCGCCGCTGACTGGATGTGGATAAAGTGAGAGGACTACGCTCCCTTCAGCTGTTTACGCCACATTGTTGCCAGTACAATGACCTGACCTATAGGGCACACTGCCACTGTCACAAATATGTCTGCTCTTGTCTAGACAAAACGAAAATATCTACTGCTTTGGTAATTACACCCTTGTCTCTGTGCTGGATAAAATAGTTTGCAGAAACCTGATTCAGCTGCACTGTGAGAAAGTCACTGCACTGTAACGTGAAACGGATGACAGAAAAAGTGAAATGTGCAGGTTTTTTTTTACTACATCTCCACAACAAAAATATGATAGAAACCTTTTTTTTTTTTTTTTTGCACGGATTTTTAAAATGACATTCAAGCTAATTCTATCAAAATGTCTTTAACTTTACTGAGTGATTCGCGTTGTGAGGTTTTAGATTTCAGACCTCTGCTCACATCTGCTGGATGCTTTTAAAACTGCAACTTGACCTTTTCCTCGAGATTAAAGGTTCATTTTCCTTTGGATCTTCAGCTCTGCAGATGGCCGCATTTCACACAGGTCCTTTGTCTTTTCAGGCGATCCATGTCGAGTTATCTAAACTCGTCAAGCGGCAGTCAGGAGGCAAAGACACCAAGGAATGGAAACCTAAACCTGCAGAGATGCTTGGAGACAATATCACACCTTTTCTGCTTCCGTCCAAGAAGAAGCCATCTGTAAGCCTTCACTAAAATACCGTCACTAAAATGCCTTTTGCTGTGGTAATCCACACATGGGGTTTTAACTGTCATTGTTGCTGTGTTTTAGGGAATTTCCTGGAAGCTTTTACTTGGAGCTCTGGTGGTGGCCTTGGGCAGCTTAGTGACATCCGTTATTCTGACTGCAAGAAACTGACCACATCTGCATAAAAGCATTTTTGTACAATCTCAACCATTATCATCATGTGTAGCATCAGCCTGCCCTTTAGCTAGTTCAGCTAAAAAGAGTTTTTTACTGAGAAGACATGAGAAGTTTCACAAAGACATGAGACCACATGACGGAGTGCTGACCCTCGAGTAGTTTTTAGGTGCGTTTCACACGGTAGAATAATGTCCGACTGAAAGGTGTACAGTATTTATTAAATGATGACCGTAGTTCAGCACTGGGTTTACCAGCAGAGATTTCTCCTGATCGATAAGACAGTAACTCATCTTTTCCAGCGAGGTCTGTTTTTGTGTTTTATTTGGAAAAGAGATTACATTCCTTAAAAAAAAAAAAAAAAAAAAAAAAAAAAAAAAGAATTTGGAAAATGTTTCGGTATCACAAAAAAACAAAAAAAA